>CM063506.1:160871160-160953660 GCA_032207245.1 Pardosa pseudoannulata | reverse complement strand
TGGGTTCCACAAGGAGAGCTGGATACAAATATAAATTAAAATATAGATACAGATTGTTGGGACATGGCGAAATCAGGAGAAAATGTTAGGCTACCATGCTCAGAGCTTTATCGCCAAGTTGGCGGGGGTACCCTGTTCTTCAGTCAAGCCCAAAGGATGGCTAAATCGTGAGGTCACTGACCTTCGGTACCGTAGTACGTGGGTTCGAATCCCACTGTAGCATGAATGTCCGTAGCCGTTCAGAATCATAATGTCAAAATAAGAACAAAACCATGACAAACGAAAACACATAGTTGTCTTTTCTGTGAGCATCAGGGCAGAGCTAGGTACTTTGGCACATCTGGCATAATTGTGCCTCTACCACTAAATATATTTGAGAAATTACATAAACACGTTTTCTGTCTATAAAATATGTTTAGAATGCATTCAGAGCTCACGAATTAAGAATCTAACAATTTTACACTTATTTAAGGCACAAAAGGGTAATGTGTTTACATTATAATTTTCTTAGAATTAGTATCCACGTATAATGCAAGGATTTCAATGTATTTCAATATATTTGCAGTTTCTTCCTTAGTAACTTAAATAGAACTTTTGCTTTCTTATTCAAATACTGCATGATATAGGCGGTTCCATGGAAATACAAGAAGCACTGTAAGCTGTATTTTATTAATTTTTATATATTCTTTACGTTATCTTACAGTACTCCAGTCTCATCAGAAAAAACTTGTTATTCTTTCTTTTGAAAAGTTGCCATACCACAAAAGAAAAATTAAAACAAAGCTAATGACAAACGATAATATTTTTAAAACAAATATCAAAACCATTGATGTAAGCAACAAGTTGTTTTCTAGCTGTTTCAGACCGAATAATGGTTGAATTGTTAGGCCTAGATGTTCGTAGCCATTTGAAATCGGCTTTAAGCAGTAGGCCCAGGCTTTATTAGCCCTCGTGTTGCAAAATGTAGACTATAACGCTCCAAACCAATTCGCCTATCTTGGTGTCCATCTGACAAACCATATTATAAATCTGCTCCAAATGATATATACTATGTAATATTGAAATTTCCTAACGAATCGACTAACATAATTTGGGTTTTATTTCAGCAATAACAGCAAGTAAGTTACTTATAATGTACAGAAAAATATTTATATTGTTAAAATAGTACAAAAAAGACCATATATTGTTGAAGTATTTTTAAAAATAGCTTTGTTTTGTTTACTTATTGAAGGAAAGTTGAATTTTCTGAGAATGCAAATTTTTAATATCACGTGCAAGATCTCTCGAAACCTATTTAATATTTTCCACAAAATTTTTTAGCATTTCTATATAATGTTTTCATGTAATTGAACTAAAATTATTGCTATGAAACTAATATTTTTCATTTTAGAGAAGAAAGTACATGCTAAAATTACCCCCCCCCCAAAAAAAAGGTGTAAAATAATAAACATGTTTTAAATATATAAGATGTGCTTAAACCTTTGGAGGGTGGGGGGTTGTAGTTAGATTCAATTTTAGACGTATGTACTACATTCAAAACTTAAAATTTAACATTTGTGAGTCAAACATATCTGGTAAACGTGCGTGCAAGTGAGAACAGTTTTAAGGAACAAAAAATAAATAAATTATATTAATATTTTTTATTATTTTTATAAGTATAAAAGTTACTTTATTAAAGATATATATATATATATATATATTTACTTAATATAAAATGGGTAGGTCCCGGTCTCATTAGCCCTCGTGTTGCAAAACGTAGACCGTAGAACTGCAAACCAAACTAAACTAAAAATACAAAATGAACATATTATAAATAAAAAAAGTTAAATTGTAACAGTGGCGTACACAGAAATTTATTTTGGGGGCTGCATATTGTCATTGCTTACAAGGGCAATGATATGGAAAGTACAGAACATGTTTGAGCTCCCCCACCCCAATTTTGTAAGTTCAGCTCTTTAAACTAAATTTAACACTTAAATATATAAATACGACAGAGCCATACATACCATTTTTATCTCAGCCCCCCCTGCTAAATTCTCCTATATAGACGCCTATAATTGTCATGAAAAAATAGACTTCTTTAATTTAGTATTATTATGTAAAAACTAAAGAATACATTATATAAATCTAATTACTCCGTTGTAAAACTATTCCTGAACGGATATAATTCTTACCAAGTTATAAAAATTAGAAAAAATATAGTCATTTAAGAAAAATAATAGTATGAAAACATTACTAGCATTGATAGAATTCTGTATCATTGAAAAGTGATAAAATAACATTTCATGATTGAAAAAAGCAGACAATTTTTAAAAAAAGGTTAAAAATATTCGATTACAATGCAATGAAAAAATCTATACATATTAGTTTTTACAAATTAATATTTATTTTCCGCTTTTGTTTTGGTACAATATTTAAAACTTCATCTTCAGTTACCGGAATATTTTTATAGATATACAGTAAGCAGAGTCCACTTAAACCCATTTCTGACATACTGTTTCTCAAATAATTTTTTACGTATTTCATAGTTGAAAACGATTTTTCATCTCTGCATGTTGTAACTGGCAAAGCGACTAAAATTTTTAAAAGTTTATGGATATTTGGGAAAATTTCTATATTGCACTCGTGTAAAGCTTCTAAAGCAGTTAACCCTTTGACAATTTCATTTTTTTCCAAAAAAATGTCACATTTTTTATTCCATTTTTTTTTTCATTTTACATTTTTAAGTAAAGATATGTTATTAAAATTAACATTTCTAATATTTTTAAGCATTTATTAGAACTTTTTTTCTTTCTAGGAAAGCATCATAGAACTGAAGTTTACCTTTAGTCTCATCGATATCCAAGTTAATTTTTGGAATTCCAGTGAAAGCAAATCTAGGAGGCGGATCCGAAGGATTATCACAATTAATTTTAAAAAATTGTCTTGCTTGACTGATTCCATCTGTACTACTATCAGAGTCACTACTATCCAGGTCATCTAGTAAACTTTCGCTGCTATCATTTACAGATAATTCAGTTTCTGATTCCTAGTCACAGTTCGAGTCACAAGAAATTAGCTGCATACCCTCTGAATTATCTATTATTTAAAAGTAAAAATATATTATTCAACTCTTACATCAATAAAATAATCAGGCTGTTAGTAAAATATAACCAGAAAGCTGAAAGATAACAATTCGTGTTCTGATACGAAACATGCAAAAAAAACCCGCGCGTTTGAACCAATCAGAGTAGAAAATACAATAAACTGCAAACTATCATTTACTGGACATCTATACGAAAAATTTGTTACTAAAATTGGAAAAAATACTGCCGAAACAGTGCAAGCGATATAGAAATCAGATTGCCCGTACGCCGTACGGGCAAATCAGTAAAGGCCCGAAAGCTGTGCCCGTACGTCGTACAGGCAAAACAGGGAAAGGTTAATATACTTTTTTCTGCAAGTAATTTCCTCAAATAATTTTTTACATATTTTATTGTTGAAAACGATCTTTCTGCTATGCATGTCCTAACTACAAAGTGACTAACATTTTTAAAAGTTTATGTATATTTGGGAAAATTTAACATTGCACTCTTCTAAAGCTTCTATAGTAGTGAATCTACTTTGTTCAGCTAGTAATTTCCTGAAATAACTTTTTACTTATTTCTTAGTGGAAAACGATCTTTCAGATATGCATGTTGTAACTGTCAGACTAAAATTATTAAAAGTTTATTGATATTCGGGAAAATTTCACTTTTGTACAGCTTCTACAGGAGTTAATCTACTTTGTTCTGCTAGTAATCTTCTTTTCAACAGCTGATATTCCGCGGTCAAAATACTAATATTACAATCTGACAAATCTGAAGAATGTTTCTTTCAGTATTTCTAATTTAAAATTTCTTCCTCCTCCTTTTTTTTTTCAGTTTCGAGAGAAAAATCTTGAGTGCATATATACCTTTGCACCCTCCCTGGGTACTCCTGTGTGTCGTAATTTAAAAAAAAACTTTACTTACGCATTACTCAATTTTAGTGTGATTTATGTTCTTGTTTATTCACCATCCGTATGTGGAGTTCTGGTTCCAATGACGTCACTGCAAAACGGAAAGCTGCATTTATTTCAATCGAATTCCAATTTTCTGTGCTTTCTCACTTAGTGATCGGCATTCCCTTTCAGAAAGCCAAACGTGAGATCTCGACAAAGATGACTGAAATATAGTTTTGAGACTTAAGTCGCAAGATAGATCGACAAAGTAGTTTGGAATCTAATCTTGGGTACTATTTACTAATACATACTATTACTATTACTATCAATAAATACTATTTATTAATAAATAGTACCAAAGATTAAAAAAATAATAAAAAGCGTAATTCCTCATAAGTTTTATTAGTTGTGTTGTTAGTTAGTTCTATTAGTTAGTTGTTTCATTTTTTATCTGGATGCTAATGAAACCTTTTGTTAGTTATGTTGCAGCTTACAATAATCATCCGTTTATTTCTGCAAACCATCAAAAATTTTCACGGACCTTTGGTGGTCCGTTGACCACCATCTGGCGACTGAAGTCCTAGACAATTAGGACAATTTGTCCCAGTCAATGTACCAGGAGATTTCCAGGAACTGGGAAAGGTTTTAAAAAATTAAACTTTTAGCATGTCAACATAAAATCAAATTACTTTTCATAGCAAAATTTTAATAATGCAAAAGACGGGTCGAAAGTATTAAACCCAGTCGGATAACTTTAAAAAGAAAAAGCATTTTGCCACATCCGTATCGAAATGTGAGGACAACAATACATTTGAGGACAACAATAGACGTCCGCGTATTCGAAATTTCCGAAATGAGAATGTTTACAAAACCGAGACAAAATTGAGACGTAGAGAAGAATTTTTAAATAAATAAATAAAAGAGGAAACAAAATTAGTTTCTCTCCCAGCTATTACGCATCTTAATGTCTCCATTTCGAAAACGTCTTTCAAGAAATTTCACTTTTTTTTTAATCAAGTTTTCTAACACCGGTCTTCTATACCTAAACTGGCGTAAAAATTTTATATATTTTTTAAAAAAAAGTCTAACTACTATTTACCTACACATTAAGTTTTCAGTGAAGGATCTTTCCTTTTCATTCCTAGGTTTTCTTTACGCCTCGCAAAATCTAGAGTCTCAGAAATTTTTTTAAAAAATTGTTATTTATTTATTTGTTTATTTTTTTTACTTGGACCCGCGTAACACAGGCGCAAAGTTGCTTGACATTTTCATCCGCGCTGCACTCATTATATCCCATAATGTGATCTCAAAACCCACAAATTAAAGTATGGGCGGAAATATAAACACGAAAAACTCTCTTCGGAATACCTGTAATTTGGCTGAGAGCGAAGCCTTTTTGTAAACTTAACGTCGGACTACGCGATAAAACGTCAACAATAGACAGGCAAGATCCCAGAGGCTTCTGACTCAGAAAAAAAGGAAAGAATTCGAGTCTTGGGAAAGAGGAAATTTTCCCATCCAGCCCCTTCTTTTAGGTTTACTTTTTTATTCTTTCATTTTTTATTTATTTATGTATTTATTTATTTTTGAGATTTTCATTGAAAATCCTGCAAATTTACGACTGCTTTCGTGTGGGTAGTCGGGACGTCACAGCATTAACAATGACTGACACAAAAGGAATCTTTATGATTGCATGGATATGAAAATTTTGATGTATTCTGTAAAACTAGTTGTCTTTTCTCATTTTGGATACGCGAAGCTAATTTTTCACTTAAGCCGTACTCTCTCATTAAGTTATCACAACTAAGGTCTGTAATATGGGTAATTTTGCAAAATGTACGGATAATTTAAAAATTTTTACGGATAATTTCCCAGATAAAAATTTGTATTTTAAGTTTTTATATGTACCATATTCAAAATCAAAACTAGTTGCCCTTTCCCATTGTATATACTCAAATTCAATTTCTGAATGACGACAGAATTAATTTAAATACATAATTTAAATACAAATAATTAATTTAAAAATAACTGTGAAATATTTTAAATAATTATAGATGTTATTTCACAACTAAGGTTTGTAATATGGGTAATTTTGCAAAATATACTGGTAATTTAAAACTTTTTATGGATAATTTCCCAGATAAAAATTTGTATTTTAAGTTTTTATATGTACAATATTCAAAATCAAAACTAGTTGTCTGTTCCCATTGTGTATATGAAAATTCAATTTCTCAATAACGACAAAAATAATTTAAATACAAATAATTAATTTAAAAATAACTCTGAAATATTTTAAATAATTATAGATGTTATTTTATATATTATTGTAAACCTTCTTCTGTTTTCTTGTTGGCAACAATTATTGTTATTCTATAGATTTAGAAAGCCAACCAGAAAATGGTTTCGAGAATTGAAAATAAATATGATGTATTAGAATTTATAGTTTAACTATTGTTATTTTAATTAAATATCGTTAAAATAGTTTTTAAACATCAGTAAAATACAAGTTCTTTTTAAGTTTTACTCTCTGGGACTTTTAGTACAAATGATTTTGCTAAATATACTGGTAATTTAAAATTTTTTACTGATAATTTCCGAGATAAAAATTTGTATTCTAATTTTTGTGTATAATATTTGAAATTGAAATTAGTTGTCTGTTCAAATTGTGTATACGTACATTTAATTTCTTGGTAAAAACGAAATAATTAATTTAAATACATAACTAATTTAGATATAAATAATGTAAATGGGATTCTGAAATATTTTAATAATTATCGATTTTATTTTGAATATTATTGTAAAGCTTCGCCTGTTTTGTTGTTGGCAACAGATATTATTCCATAGATTTGATAAAACAAACCAGAAAATGGTTACTAAAATTGATAATAAGATATATTTAAATTTATATTTTTATTATTGCTTTAATTAAACATAGTTAAATTAGTTTTTAATCTTTAGAAAAGGCAAGCGTTTTTAAGTTGTACACTCTCTTTAAATTATCACATCTAGGGCTTGTAATACAGGTAATATTGCAACATGTACCGGTAAGTTAAAATATTTTGCGGGGGATTTACCAGATAAAAATTTGTATTAAAATAAATTTTTACTCACAATATTCAAAGTCAAACATAAATGTCTGTTCTCATTTTTGCATTAGCTAAATTAATTTCTCAGAATAAATTATGTATAGGCATAATTAGTGTAAATATATAACTTAAACATGTAATTAATTCAAATGTAAATAATTTAAAAGAAAATCTGAAATATTTTAATAATTATTGATATCATTTTGTTAATTATTGTAAAGCTTCTTCGGTTTTGTTTTTGGCAACAATTATTATTATTCCATATATTTGAGTTAACAAACCAGAAAATGTTTACGAGAATTGATAATAAGATATATTTGAATTTATAGTTTTATTGTTGCTTTAATTATATATCGTTAAACTAGATTTTAATCTTTAGGAAACGACAAGTGTTTTTAAGCTGTACACTCTCTTTAAATTATCACAACTTGGGATTGTAATACAGGTAATATTGTAACATGTATCGGTAAGTTAAAATATTTTGCCAGATAAGAATTTGTATTCTAAAATTCCCAGATAAAAATTTGTATTATTCTAAATTTTTATTCACAATATTCAAAATCAAATATAAATGTCTGTTCTCATTTTTGCATGCGCTAAATTTCTCAGAATAAAGTATGTATTGGCATAATTAATGTAAATATATAATTTAAACCTGCAATTAATTTAAATGCAAATAATTTTAAAGTGAATCTGAAATATTTTAATAATTATTGATGTCATTTTGTTAATTATTGTGAAGCTTCTTCTGTTTTGTTTTTGGCAACAATTATTATTATTCCATAGATTTGAGAAAGCAAATCAGAAAATGGTTACGAGAATTAATAATAAGATATATTTGAATTTATAGTTTTATTGTTGTTTTAATGAAATATCGTTAAACTAGTTTTTAATCTTTAGGAAATGACAAGTGTTTGTAAGTTGTACACTCTCTTTAAATTATCACAACTCGGGCTTGTAATACAGGTATTATTGCAACATGTACCAGTAAGTTAAAATATTTTTCCAGATAAAAATTTGTACTATTCTAAATTTTTATTTACATTATTCAAAATCAAATATAAATGTCTGTTCTCATATTTGCATGCGCTAAATTAATTTCTCAGAATAAAGTATGTATTTGTATAATTAATGTAAATATATAATTTAAACATGCAATTAATTTAAATGTAAATAATTAATTTAAAAGTGACTCTGAAATATTTTATAATTGTCGATGTTATTTTGTAAATTATTGTGAATCTGCTTCTGTTTTGTTGTTGGAAACAATTCTTATTATTCCATAGATTTTAGAATGCAAACCAGAAACTGGTTACGAGAGTAGAAAATAAATATGATGAATTTGAATTTATAGTTTTATTGTTATTTTAATTAAGCAACATTAAATTAGTCTTTAAATTTTAGAAAACTATAAGTGATTTTGAAGCTAAAATCTCATTCAGTTATCGCTACTACGGCTTGCAATAAGAGTAATTTTGCAAAATAGAACAGTAAATTAAAATAATCTTCTGGTAATGAGGAATTTTCACGTTTCCTAATTTTAATTGTAAACAATAGAAGATAAAAAAGTAAGCAGGACAGTACCTATTTTTCTCTCATTTGGGGGACTAATTAGGGATTTCTAATGGATTTTATAGCGGACTCTTTAACGTCTCACAAAAATGATACTTTTCCTTCGCCGAGTTTGTGATTTAGTTTTGACGTCATCGTTCACGAAAACACCGACCGCCTATGTTGTTTACATGTTAAAAGGCGACTTTTAAATTTATTTCTGTGTAAAGTATAGCATATAATAGAAATTTTTTTATTACATCTGGCATTAAAAATCATATTATAAATGTTGTATTGTGCCACTCTGTAAAAATACAACACCTAATTGCAATGAGAAGATATTTTTCAGCGTTCCCAAAGATCCACATACACGTAAAATCTGGACAAATGCGATGAAAAGGGATGAGAAATTAAACCTCAAATTATCACATAAATCATCTCTATGGGTTTGTGAAGACCATTTTTCGGTAAATAAATGCTTGCTTTTGTTTAAATATTACTAATTTAGAACAATTAAAGTATATAAAAATGCATCTATACCTTTAAAAAGACTGTTGATTAACCGGTGCTATTTAACTTTTAAAACTGCTCATTTTCGAGTATTATCACAGAGTTCAAGTATAATAAATGTTTGATAAAGCATATAAATATCGTAAAACATATAAATATCTAAAGCATATAATTATCTAGCAAATAACTCTAATAAAGGGAGGGGAAGATTATGTATTTTCTAGGTATTATAAATATTTTCTTCAGAGATACATACTTTCTTTTGTGTATCAATTCACAGTGATATTTTTCGATTAAATTGGTGACTAATTTGAAAAAAGTATAGTATTTTTAAAATACTTAATAATGATATTACTTTAAAAATTAAATTTAATTTCAGAAACTTTATACATTTTTTAATTTAACATTAATATTAAAGGCAATAAAATTGTATTGCTATTTAAAAATGTATAAATAATTAAGTAAAGGCTTTTAAAGATTTTATATTTCTTTTCATCAAATTTAAAATATCTAAGAATTGGTTTGGTTTTGAAGCACTAAGGTCTACTTTTTGCAACACGAGGGCTAATGAGACCGGGACCTTCAACAATAAATACCTCCTCTAATTTTCATTTTAATATTACATCCATCTCTATTTATAAAAAGCAATGCTACTACAGAACAGCTGGGATTAGCATGAATAAAAGCAGAAACCAAAAATTGTTATACATAGTTAGTACTTGTTACTTATCTATTAAGTTCCGGGAGAAAAAATTACCGGTAAAGTGGTATTTTTATTTACCAAATTACCGGTAAATGAAATAAAATCTGTAAATGTATGAGCCTTAGTTGCAATTAATTTTTTCTTCAATATCGTAGGAATTTTTATTTCGCTCTCTCCAGTGGCATCTAGAGTTTTGAAGTTTACCGACATTTGCTTCTTATACAAGCCTTTAATTACAACTAAACTTTCCTCTAGCATCGTAGGAATTTTGTTTTACCATCTCTAGTGACAACTAGGGTTTTTAAGTTTACCGACATTTGCATTTTATACAACCATTCAATCACAACTAAGATTTCCATAACAGAGTAGGAATTTTTATTTTACCATCTCCAGTGGCAACTGGGGTTTTTAAAGAGAATGTGCGCAGGACGTCAGATGCAGCAAAAATTGCAGCTCAACTTCCTCGTTGGCAAAAAATTTGAATTTCCTACGGATTGTGCTTGGTTTTGGGGTTTTAATTATGTCAATTATCTGAAAATGGTAACAAGCTGTTGTACGTAAGGCTGTGCTAAGCGTTTCAAAAAGGGTAAAAATATTTAATTTTATTGCTTTTCTAAAGATCCTACGTTGCAAATGCTTTGGATAGAAGCTATGAAAAGGCAAGACTGGTAGTTATACTTTGATTATGATACTTAATAGCACTGTGTAAAGTGTTTAATTAAAAAATATATAATTTTGTAAGTGCTAAAAAAATCTATTTTGAATTACTTGGCCAGTTTCTGATGTTTCTTTCCCCTTCTCTTAAATAAAATTTAGTTTTATTGTATACGTGATCCATATCGAAGCTCATAAGATACAATGAAAACAAGCAATGCTTTGCCAACGAAAGGTGGAGTTGTAGTCAGCACTCGTATTTGTTTATAAACATGCACTTTCTCTATACAAGGTACAAATCCTTTAGCCACAACTAAACTTTTCTCTAACATCGTAAACATTTTTATTTCATCCCCTCTAATGGCAACTGGGGTTTTTAAATTTACCGACATTTTTATTTCACAGTCTCCAGTGGCAACTAAAGTTTTTAAATTTACTAGCATTTGCATTTTATACAAGGTATTGACCCTTTAGCCACAACTAAACTTTTCTCTAACATCGTAGGCATTTTTATTTCACCACCTCCAATGACAACTGGGTTTTTAAATTTACCGATATTTATATTTCACAGTCTTCAGGGGCAAATAAGGTTTTCAAATGTACTGACATTTGCATTTTATACAAGGTACAAACCCTTTAACCACAACTAAACTTTTCTCTACCATCGTAGGCATTTTTATTTCACCACCTCCAAAGGCAACTGGGTTTTTTTTAATTTACCGATATTTATATTTCAGTCTCCAAAGGCAACTAAGGTTTTTAAAGTTACTGACATTTACATAAGGTAATTTGTCGCAACGTCACGAACTACTATAATGGCCTTCCCATTCATTTTCATGTTTACAACAGCCAATAGACAAACAATAAACTGCCCTTCCGTTTGAAACTAAAGCCAGAATTGCATTAATTTGAGAATTTGCCTTACTGCGTGAAATCGCCTTATTTTATACAAAGTACAAACCCTATAACGACAACTAAACTTTTCTCTAACATCGCAGGCATTTTTATTTCCCACCTCGAATGGCAACTGGGGGTTTTAATTGACCGACATTTTTAATTCAGTCTCCAGTGGCAACTAAGGTTTTTAAATTTACTGACATTTTTATTTCAGTCTCTAGTGAAAACCGAGGTTTTTAAAAATTTACCTACATTTTCTTTTAGGAGCAATTTTGTAAAGGAGAAATTTTATAACGATTTACCTGTCATTTACTGATATTTTTCTACCGAGAAATAACATAAAATGTGGATACTAGCTAAATAAGCAATTGCATAAGAAATTTTAATTCAGTCAGAGATATTTTTTTCTTCCTCTCTGAGAATTCTCGGTCTGAATCCGTTAAATCGTGATTCGAAGGTGGTCGGCTACCTCAAAACATAATTCCAAGTAGACATTTCGAAGTTCCTTAATGACTTTTTCTAGAAACGGTGATGCATTTAGGACGATCATAGAAAGAGGCAGAAGCTGAAAAACCTGAACAGCTTAAACAAGGATACTAGTAGTTTAGAAAATTAACAATAGAAACGAATTCTTGCGTGACATCGAGAGGAAAATGAAGAGTTTATTTACTGCCAAAGCAAAACTAAAACTGTATTACAAACTGCCAAATTTTGATTTAAAAAGTACATTGTATTACCGTTCGAAAGGCAAGCTCGGCGTGTAAATAAGAATATCAGATTGTATGTTTGTTACGCGTGGGATAACTCGGACACAAATCAGGAAAATGAACTGATTGTGTATTTGTTTAGCTTTGGAATAATGTTTTGATCTTACACAGATGCAGGGACGCGAGAATAAAAAAAGATCTACGATTCACAAACATTTTTAGTCACGATTCACCTTTGGAAATACGAAATTGGATCACAGAGCTGTTTTTAAATTCGAAATTCAATCGCTGCACTCCCTATTATACGATTCGTAACTATCCGATCTAATTATATAGAATATAATTAGAATTATATAATGATAATAATAATATAAATAATATAAATATCATATAAATATATATATATATAATAATATAATATATATGTAATGAGACGGACTTCTCGATGGGTGGTTGCAGTCATGGCCATAAAAATGACACCGTTTTAGCTAAAGATCTTTATTAAGATAACGTCGGAGGACGGGTTCCCACTTCATCGTAGGGACAGGACAAACTGAAGGGTCAGCTTGCATGAAGTTCTATGTACAAGACACGTAACACCTGGGTCAACATCTGTGGGAAAATATCTCTAGAAAAATCTGTCTTCGACAGCGTGTATCACCTTTTTATTTGGAAATTTCCTAAATTGTCCGCTAGGACCATGTAGGATTATAACTGGTCAGGCCCCATCTCTGAGGGCGTAAGTTGTAGCCCCAGTGATCAATTTAAGTTAGGGGTTAAAAAGGGGAATGCAAAAGGACGCGGGAAATTTTAGCCCTTGATTTAAGTTTTGAAAACCCCTGAGAATTTTCCTTACATTATATATATATATATATATATATATATATATATATATATATATATATATATATATATGTAATATATATAATATATATAAATAATAATAATAATAATATAATATATTAGAATATATTGTATTGGCAACATTGCCAAGGCATTGAAAGCGGGCATTGAAAGCGGGCATCTGTTACGATCCTCCAACGTGGCGTGTGCAAAATAAAGTACTCGTGTTGCTGATACCACTGAGGCAGAACAACCATGATTTGAACTGTACGTTACTCGTATTAAGGCAAAAAGGTGCACCTTTCGCTTTTTTAATGAGCACCGCTAGGGTGAAAGAAAGACGTAACTGAAGTGGGTGCTCGTAATTTTAAAGCAGAGACTGAGCAGAAGACCCATAAGCTTGGCCTACCACAGCCAGAGGTATCGTTTGAGAACTTGGAGGACATTATGACCACGAACGTATTTTACGTGTCCCTGTCTTCTTTAACAAACACGGTGGATCTTAAGACAGATTGAGCTCCAAACCCTAAATCTTCCAGTTTTGAGATCTTGCCTTTGCTGACTGATCGTTGATTTCACCGACTGAGCTACCCAACTCGCAAAATACAAGTTCTGACAGCAAAAGAGCAGCGTTCTACTCGTTGTTCATTGTTTCGTCACTGTACAACGGACCTCAATTGTTGCCGCAATTCATGATTATAACTGCACAGTATGTACAGTATTCGTAAATGGTTCTTGGGGTATACTTAATGTTTTTGTGAGTGTACCACGAGGGAGATTTTAAAATGAGGGATAAACAAAAACACCGTTATAATGACTATAGAGGAAGAAATTCGCGCAATAGAGTAACTAGACTATATCACAGCAAAAAATATAGCTTCAGAGTTAGAAGTTGGAAAAAATATAGTAGAGGATTGAAAAAGAAATCGAACAGAAATTGAAAAGTGGTGTGTTACACAAGTTAGTGAAAGTGGAATAAAAGTAAGTAAATCCGTGCTGAAAAGTAAATATAAAGAAGTTGAAGATTTATTTTTGTGGCATACAAATTTAAGAGGTAAAGGTGTATTTGAAAGCGTAGAAGAAAAAGGAGAATTCTGACTTTTTTGTTTTGTCGTTTGGTAGGGTATTACTGTATTTAGTAAATATAACGGCAAAAATAAATTGTGTAATTTGTCGGTTCACCGTTCTCGACTGATGAATGGCTAAAATACATGTGAATTGAGAAATGGGTAAACACTCATTTTTCTAAGCCATTTTTTTATGATTCTGGAAAGGTGTCAAAGATTCTAATGTTTTTTGCAAACGAGGGGACAGTAAGTCGAATCTCTCGCTGGCTTTTTGTTGTTCGGTGTGGATGGAAAGTTTTGTAGTCGAAGGCTGAACGAGAAACTGCACATTCATTGAATGCCGAATACCTTTTTATGTGGTCAAACTTGATCAGTGACAAATGATTCACACTTAAGATGTAAAAAAACCGGAATTTTGAAGAGCTGGGAATAAACCCGGGAATTTTGGGGGATAAACCCGGAATTTTGGGAACTTTAGGAAGAAATCATTTTAACAATGTTTACATTTATTTTTTCAACAGTGCCTATTTAAGAACTAGTATATTATTTTTAAGATTTTTTTTTTTTACTTTTGGCAATATCTATATATGTATTCAAGAAATAATAGCAATGAGCATTTAAATGATTTTATAGTAGTACTTATGTAATTATAATTACCCTGTTAGTCTTATCAAACACGTAACTGGTTGCTTCAATTTAAATTGCTAATATAATAATTATATACCCTATTTTTGATCAATATTTATTATGTAAATTGCTTTATGCTAAACCTTTCCCTCTCCTTTTATAATATAAAAATAAATATCATTAAATTTAAAATAACAGTTTATTATTTTTTGTAATGCATATATCATTTAAAAGTGTCATAAAATGACAGATTTGCAGATATATATATATATATATATATATATATATATATAGGTAGATAGATAGATAGATAGAGATATAGATATGCAAATTATATAGAGAGAGATAGGGGGAGAGGGAGAGAGAGAGAGAGAAGAGAGTGTGTGTGAATGAATGAATGAATGAAAAATGATTTACTGGTTTTGTGACACTACAGATTATTGTCTAATATTTATGTAATAATAAAAATATTGGAAAGGAAAAATATACTCGTACTTTCAGGCTTAACATGATACTTTACTAAATATAGTTAGTTAATCCCAATTATTAAATTTTTTTGGTTGTTTGGCTTCCTTACACGTTTATTCATTACAGTTGCCAGTTAACTATTAATATCAAATAATTTATTAAATGTAAAAATTGTCTTGTGCGATTAGGATAAAAATAAACAAAATACTTCAAAATTCCCATGTTTTGGAAATTTTTAAAATTCTCTTTCCCCAAAACCCGTTTTTTTCCCGGGTTTAAACCAGGTTTTTTCCACTGCCCACAACTCTATTTACACTCTAAATTTTGTTCCACATTAAGGATGCAAAATGCCATAAAACTAAAAGCTTTTATTCCATTTTGTTCGTGAAAAAAAGTTCTTAAATTTAAACTTTAAAATACGTTTGATTAAGAATATTTTTAAATTCAAACCTTTTCTACCTTTTCTTGGGGCATTGGGTATTGTTTTCTGGTGCACTAAACGCTACGGGGAACACAGTTCTAGAAACTGTGCTCTAGATAAGATGTTACCACGGTCCTGTATATACGAGAATCAAACTTCATAAGAACGATTGATGAGAATAACAAATCAGAAGAATAAATCTTCAACTAATGAAATCAGATCAATTCTAGAAACTGTTCTAGATCAGATTAAGCCACGGTTCTGTTTATGAGAACCGAACTTCATGAGAACAAACGTCTCATTCACAAATGATGAGAATGAGAAATCAGAAGAATAAATCTCCAGTGAATATAGTCAGATCAATTCTAGAAACTCGGCTGTAGATCAGATCCTGACAGGGTTCTGTATAATCGAGAATCAAACTTCATGAGAATGAATAATGAGAAAAACGAGTCTGAAGAATAAATTTTCAACTAATAAAATCAGATAAATTAAAGAAACTCTGTTCTAGATCAGATCATGCCACGGTCCTGTATATTCGAGAATCGGTCTTCGTGAAAACAAATATCTGATTCACGAATTATGAGAATAACGAATCCGAAGAATAAATCTCCAACAAATGAAATTATGATTTCATTTGAACTGATCTGCTTCAAGAAACTCTTCTCTAGATAAACCACAGTCCTGTATATACGAGCGAATTAAATTATTTCCATAATGTGTCACATTCGTACATAATTTAAAATTTAAAATCATTTTGCCAAATTTAATATTTTTCAGTATGTATGCATGATATTTTACAAATTATTTCTGACTGCACGAAATTTTCTGTACTGGTATAATATATGCTAAGACATATACAAGTTATCTACATTTTTAAAATTGTTAATATTAAAAACTTAATTTTAGTTTCTCGCAAAATTACAATCAACCATGTGTTCAGTTTAGTTTTATTTGAATTCCAATTGCAGAATTCAAAGAAATCTTCAATTTACAAAATTTTTTGTTAAATACTTTATTTTAGTAATCAGAACGTACCTCTGTATCAGAACCTACCACTGTATATTATGTTAGGTAGTGCTGCCATCTATCGAGAAATAAAGACAAAACAGCTATCTTATTCATACATTCATTTATCCCTCTTTCTTTCAAATCTTATTATGTC
Organism: Pardosa pseudoannulata; assembly: GCA_032207245.1. Classification (NCBI taxonomy): domain Eukaryota; kingdom Metazoa; phylum Arthropoda; class Arachnida; order Araneae; family Lycosidae; genus Pardosa; species Pardosa pseudoannulata. The sequence continues at coordinate 160,937,000 of CM063506.1, read as the reverse complement.
ATATTCACACGATGTCCAATTTAAAATTTTAATCTGTAGTAATCTACGATCTTATGAATGAATTTTGTAAGATTATAGATTTTACAGATTTCTCTTAACTGTAGATTATTTATTTCATGAATCTGAAATTGAAGATATAATACCTGGAATACAATGCATGATCTAGAATTTTTTTTTTTTTTTTTTTTTTTTTTAAACTTAGGTAAATGCACTTAAGTATTAAGAACCATTATTTAGCAAAAATATTTATTAAAGAAAAATCATTGCTCAAATTATAAGCTCTATATGAAGTTTTCTTTGCTGGAGAAAACCTTTCCTTTCATATGAAAGGAAAAGAAATAAAGTACTTTACATTTTGACATTTTCTTAAACCATACCTCAAATTTTTTAACTGTTTTATTTTAGGTTTTTTCTACTATGCGTTAACAATGTTAGACAGGAAGGCTAGTTATATACGGAAAGCTAAGGTTTTATTTTCTTTACATGCAACATAAGGGTTTTTTTATTATTATTGTAAATAACCCATGCCTGTAGTGAGATTCAAACTCTTGAACCGAAAGTTATTGAAGAGGAAAAGAATACCCGATTAGAGAACTACGCAATATGTGTACGATATAATTATATTTTAAATTAAAGAAAAGAAAAAGTTACTCTATTTCAATTTATTTAAAACTACGAATGAGTCCTAATTTTTTTTTTTTAATTTTTCTTCTTTTTCTCTCTTTGTTCTTATTTTCGTTGTTTTCAATTATTTTCTTTTTCGAAAACTTGCGACCTGCTTAAAGGAATAAATTGGAAGCTTTTTTAATAACTCATTATAAACATATTTACTTTGAAAAGATGACACTTATAAGTATATTGACTTTAGATTTCCAAGTAAAAAATTTAAATTATTTAAATCACAAAGTTTAAAATAATTGTCTTTACTTACACAAGTTTACCGACAAAAACCGTGGTGTGCTTATCGAATTTGTACCCTCTCTTTTTTCCATCTTTTTTTTTTAATTATGCTGATTAATATTCCATAACACTCGTCGAAAATGTTGAATGTATAAATAAAAATTGCTATTTATTTTTCCGATCTTTAGTTTCTCAATAATAATATAGATGGCACTACCATTCTCATTTGAATATATTCTTTTCGCCATTTTTTAGAAAACCCAAAGGAACAAAACATTACTGCATTTTTGTTAAAAGCAATCATTGTTTTAAAATCCTTTTTTTATGTGTTAAATTTTGGTCTAACAACGCACGTCTGATAAGGAAAAAAATCAGTAATTTTTAATTTAAAAAAAGTGACTAAAATTTATTTATTTAATTTTTTTACGCTTGTGTGTGTATGCGTGTGTGTTAGTTACGCTAAATGTTTTGTCGTAGCCCAAAAGTGACTTATTTCCTATTTATGTAAAATTATGCTTCTAAAGTGTAAAAATATCTTTGAAAATAGAAAAAACAATTTGATAAATTCATGAAACCACATTGTCAAAAATATTATGTTGATTTAAAGTATTAGCTCCTTTAATATTCACTTCGCCTTAAAGTCATTCCTACTTTTTTTCTAAATAATCTTCTACCAAGTTCTCTGTTTTAAAAATCTTGTAGAGGTTCAATATATCTTGCTATTCTTTTCTAAGAAATTCAGCTTTTCGTTTAAGAAATCGGAGAAAAGAGTCTGGTTAAAATTGTTTCCATGTATTTTAATTTTCTCTACATATGTTACATTTTTGCAGTATTACAAACATCATTATCTAAACAATTTAAACTCAGGATAATTCATTAAAATATATGTAAGGTATTTTTAAGACATCTTTATCTAAAAACTGATTTTCTAAAAAAAATTTCATCTTTAATTTTCGAAGAAGAAAACCACATCTTCAGAAAGTTGAGCAGACAACACTAAACCCCTTTTTCGGTCTTTCATTTACGGAGCGGAAGTTAAAATTAGCGTAAGTTCATGCATTTACGAAATTCTTCATATTTAGAGCATTTAAAGGATTGTTGTTTACTATAATTTTGATCGTTGATAATTTTACATGTTTGTAAATTCATATTCTATATTAATTTGATGTATTAACGCTAAATAATGTTTTATTGAATATGAGAAATGTACTCCTTATAACATGAAAAGCGCAGTGTATTTATATTTTGTGTGCTTCAAAAAAGCAACGTAAACACCTTGTATTCAGTGATAATTTAAATATTTATTGACTTTTAAATCTATATAATCGGATGAATGCCTACTCAGTATTTTCATTTGATTAAGTGACAAGAAAAAGTAGGTATGGATTTGATAAACGTTTTTAAATAGCTATATATACAGAAATTACATCAGTGTTATTTTTTGATGAAAATTTCATTTAATTCATGAGTTTATGTTTACATTTTTAATTTTTATCTAACAAAATAATACCTACTTTACTAATTTCATGTTATTGAGACAAAGTTTTAATGGAAAGAAACTTTAACTTAGACGAAAACATTGTCTTATTATGGTGGAGAAAGTAAATATATATTTTACTTAGTCTTTATATATATATATTTATATATATATGCTACAGATTAAAGTTATTACTTGACATAAGTTTAAAAAATATATTCCAAAACTTTCAATTACATTTCATGTTTTTGTAAACTTTTAATTTTTAAGAATTTTATGAAAGTAGTTACTTAAGCAAAATTATTTTTCAAGTAACTAAGTTTATTATTCATATAAGAACATTTTTAATAGCTTTATTTAAAGATATTGCGTCAGTGTTAACTTAAATATTTGTAATTTTCTCCTGGATATGCAGAATTTTGTGGATTGATTTGTTGACCTATATCGGCAAATTGAATATTTTCATTTTTTTCCCAAAAATATAAATAAATAAATTTTGATTATTTATTAGTAAGTTGCTAGATACATGTTAACTTTTCTTTAATAGTATACAAGCATATGTCACTGCATACATATACAATGAAAGCAATTTTGATATAATTTGACTACATATAATGGCTTGACTAAAAAACTGGGTTTCCCCGCCAACTTGGCGATAATGGTTTAAGTACGGTCACATAACATTTTCTCCTGATCTCACAGTGTCCAAACAATCTGTATCTATATTTTAATTTATATATTTACACCCAACTCTCCTTGTGTAACTCCTTTCTTATATATTAAAAGTGTGCAATGCTTAAAAAAAATGAGATATAACAAACCATTAATGGTTTACTATGGATGATTTTTAATAATTTGGAGCTGTTGTGTTTGTAAAATGTTATGGAATTAATTGCACATAAATATAAATGTCCAGTTTTCAAGTATTTTTTTTTAAGTAAGAGTATATAATTCTATTACAATGGCGCTCTGTACATTAAAGTTGCCATAAAAAGCAAGAAATACAATGTTTGGATGGACTACCTTTGTGTTTTAGTAAATATCACCAATATTTTTGCTAAATTTGCCAAAGGGAAATCAATTCTTAAGCAGTCCCCATATATTTAATATTATATTGTGTTTTTCTCGCTGCGTATGTATAAGACAGTGGAGAGAATTATTTCAAATGTCTTCGACGCTTCCAAATGTATATCACTGTCGTCAATCTGACCACATTCCTATCTATATTATAATTTATATGATATTGCTAACTCTCCTTGTGCAACTCTTTTTTATATGTATTAAAAAAAATTAGATATAACAAGCCATTAATGGTTCACTATGGCTGATTTTTAATCTGGATATTTAATCCAAATTTAATTCTTAGAATTTATTATTCTAATCAATTCTAGGGTGGAAACCTTAGAATTGATTAAAATAATTCCAAAGTAAGCTTACAATTTGAATTATTATAGAAGAAAAAAAAATTGTAAATATATGAATATTTACCTTTATTTTTCAATTACTATATTAAATTTGTGTCAGTACTTTTAAAAATCTTTAGTGTTGAAAGTATTTTTCCAGTCAATCAGTGAAATTTGTTTTTTCAAGCCTATGATTACCTTTCATCCTGTTAATGTAAAACTCTGTCTGTATCTTTTGTCTTGCCAAAATATTGTTACAACATATTGGTAATCCCTACATTTAAAGCAAAATTAACCATTAACATGAAATGAGTTATTACAAAATACCAGAAGAAAAAAAATGTTTGTAGTTGTAGGAAAATTAACTTTTATTTTTCAGTTACTATAATAAAGGTGGTTGGTATTTTTAAACCTCTGTCAATATTTTTCAAATTTTTTTTCATTAAAATCATTATTTTCAAGCCTCTGACTAGCTTTCAGCCCTGTATATATATAAAAATTCATTTTTTATTAAAACATTGCCAAAAAATTATTAATTTACTGACTAAGGTTGGATTTTATCAGTGTAAATAGATATACAGTGCAATTTTTTTTATAAAGATGTCATAATTTTATGATTACATTTTGTATTTTTACTTTTGCTTATTTAGTTCATAAATGATGTTTGATTTTTTTTCAATATTTTTTGTTAAAAAATGTAATAGTAGAGCATTCAACACCTTTATTCAAAAATTTTCAAGGTTACTTTTAAAACTTTTATTTTTGGTACATATGAACTGGAATTGCGGCATATGTAGCAAATTACAGCAAAATCTTTTTTTGGCCAATTTGGGTTTTCTGTAAATGCATTTTCTAAAAGATTAATCCAGTTAAACTGTATCCTTTGATGCATACTTATAAAATATTATTTCTTTCACATGTTGACTGCCAACTATGAGATAACTCATAGATTGTGTTCTTTTATAGGATGCCAACGAGTTATCTCGTACTGTATAAAAATTCGTTTATTTAATAAAATATTGCCAGAAATCATTAATTTTTTGACTAAGGTTGAATTTTATCAGTGTAAATAAATATACAGTGCTATTTTTTTTTACAAGGATTTCATAATTTTGTGATAACATTGTGTATTTTTACGTTTGATTACTTAGTTCATGTATTGTCTTTTTTTCAATATTTTTTTGTTAAAATATGTGCTAGTAGAGCCTTCAACACCTTTACTCAGAAAATTTTCAAGGTTACTTTTGAAACTTTTATTTTTGGTACATATGAACTAGAATTGTTGTGACACTTGTAACAAGTCACAGCAAAACCTTTTATGTCCAATTTGTCTGTAGATGCATTTTCTAAAAGATTAATCCAGTTAAACTTTGTTGCTTACTTATAAAATCTTGTTTCTTTAATATGCTGACTGCCAACTACTAGATAACTCGTAGATTGCGTTCTTTACTAGGACGCCAACTACGAGTTACCTTATACTGTGTTTACTTGCCATTTTTGTGCAGCTACAAATAAACTCGTAATATATCAGTGCTAATATCGATAGATGGCTTCTAGACAAAGAAGAAAAATTATATGCTCTTGGAAAATAAATGATTCAGGACTTTGTTGAATTTCTGTCCACAAATTAGAATTTTTAGTAATGTGATTAAATCAAATTGTCATTTTAGGCTAGATTTCTGAAAATTGCTGTGCATTCAGCCTGTTAAGGGAACATGGACATGGTTTTAGCAGATTAATCTCAATTCCATTCTTACAAGTACTTTATAACAACAATATTTACAAGTGTTTAACTAATAAAATTTCATAAATTTTATTATTTTTCAAAAAACTTGTCACACTACCTACGATAATTTTAGATCTTCTAAAGCAGTCTGATCTGTGGTTACTCAAAGAAAACAATTCCTCTGTAAATTCTAACAGTAAGGAAAACTGTAGGGAAAATTATATTTATGAAAATTGGACAAATGTTAAGAAAAGTGTATATATATATATTTTCAAAACTAGAAATATGTATATTCCAGTGCCCTTTTTGGATGAAGAAATATTTATGCATATATACTTACCAATAATTAATATATGTTTCTTGATTTCTTTTAGACAACCAGCTGTTTGAAAAGTTCATTAATAAACAGCTAGAAAATGCAAGTTAGTAAAAATTTTTATTGTTTGTAATGTAACCTTTGTACTCCAAATTAATTTTCCATATTTCTTGTAGTGTAGTCCTAAATAATGTTTGAATTTTATCTATTACTTTCCCACATAGCAATTTTAATTGATTTTTCAAGTATGAACAGTAATTCTTAAATTTTTAAATTTAAGAATTACTGTTCATACTGTAAAAACTGTATTGATCTGTACTCGACATTTTACTTGCTGCAAAACAAAGGGTTATGTTGATTTAGGCTGTATTGAGCCATACTCAACATTTTACTTGCTGCAAAACAAAGGGTTATGTTGAATTTAGCTGTATTGAACCATACTCAACATTTTACTTGCTGCAAAACAAAGGGTTGTGTTGATTTAGGCTGTATTGAGCCATACTCGACATTTTACTTGCTGCAAAACAAAGGGTTATGTTGAATTTAGCTGTATTGAACCATACTCAACATTTTACTTGCTGCAAAACAAAGGGTTATGTTGATTTAGGCTGTATTGAGCCATACTCGACATTTTACTTGCTGCAAAACAAAGGGTTATGTTGATTTAGGCTGTATTGAGCCATACTTTTTACTTGCTGCAAAACAAAGGGTTATGTTGAATTTGGCTGTATTGAACCATACTTGACATTTTACTTGCTGCAAAGCAAAAGGTTATGTTGATTTAGACTGTAATGGAGTGCAAAGGATTAAAAAAAATCGTAGTTTCTTTCTTTTCATATGTATGTTCACAATAATTTTTAAACTTAATTACTGTTTAAACTTATTTGAGATAATTCAACAGGTAGAATTGCTTAAAATAAGAATTTTGTTACATAGATATGTATATTCCAGTTATTTACATTCTACTATATATTTTTTAACTTTTGTCTTCACATACAAATAATCTTACATTATTTAAAGTCTAAAACTTAACCATTTTAATCCTCATTATATATGATAAATTATTTTAAAGTTTCTAATAAATTTATTACTTTATGTGAAGCTATAAATGGTTCTTGTATATTCTTATTTTTAACCCCTTAATGCACAGTTTTTTTTTTTTTTTTTTTTTTTTTAAGGCCAGCCAAAAAGAAAAACCCCATGTAAATGATAAATATCAATAAAATGATTGTTTTTTTTTATTTGCTTTCACATTATTTTCAATTCTTGATTGCATTCAAGTGTGAAAAATTATAGTACAATGCTGCCTGAATTAGCTTGAGTGTGCACAGTTTGGTGAGTTTAACGTGCATGCTCGAGTTAACTCGAGTGTGCTTGTTAAGGGGTTAATGTGTTACAAAAAATGAATGTTTTCTCTAAACTAACCAAAAATTGGTTATGTAATTATATGTTATGTTGTAGTATAATTTTAGTATTAATCTAATAAGATTATGGCAATTTTGAAATATGTGTATTTATGGGAAAAATTTAAATACCTTGATTAATATATAAACTTGTTAATATTAGTGTGGTAGAACTTATTGTAGTTTAACAAAAAAAGAAAATCTCATCATCATCATACAGCACCAGTTAAGTAATAGTCCACAAAAGTTTTAGTATAAAATTATGGTTTCTTAATCGAAATTTAAAAATGAATGAATATTCTTGAAAAAATATTTTTAGCTATTAAAAATTCTTCATATTAATCATGTAAAAAAAAACTTTCTCTAGTTGTTTTCTAGACTTTACTTTCAAATGAGTGCATTTAATCATTATGTTCTGTTTTATGCTGTATGTTATATTCATTGTATTATAAAGTTACGTATAATATTTTACAATATGTAACTAATTCCATTAACATAGGATCCAAATGCTGATACAGAATGGAATGATGCACTTCGTCGACATGGTATTTTGCCTCCTAAAGAAGAAAAAGCTTTTACTGAAGATGAAATAGTAAATATTGTGGAAAATACAGTTCAAGAGAAACTAAGAGGTATTGTTTGAATAAATTCAAAATAAATTTTAAGATGGTGAAACTTATGATTTATACTTGTGGATCTCAAACTGCTAGCTGCAGCACCTTAGCAGGGTTGTAATTTTGACCGGTCAAAGCTGATTTTGACCAGGACACTGGTTAAAAGTGGTTTTAACCATCCAAAAGTGGTCAAAAATGGTCAGAATTGTTATAAATAGTTTTAAATGGTCTTAATTTTAATGTATAATATCTTACGTAATTAGAAGTAACTTTTAATAAGCAATAAAAATAGTAGTGTGGTTAAACAAAATATTACACTAACAAGTTCATGAGATATAACATGCTTATACAGTATAATAAGAATGTTTGAATTTTAAAAATGAACCATGCACATGCAATTGTAAAAATGTAATCCAGTTGCAGTAAAAAACATAAAATATGAGTTACAGTTAAAAAAGAGTAAAGTTAAAGATACACTTGGACCTGATGTCTGGTGGGCAGCAATGAAGAAGGTTAAAGGCATTAACATAAAATTTGTTGATTTTACAATACATCTAATGAACTGTTGTGCCAGCTATAGAAAGATTATTTTCAAAGTTTGGAGTAATCCAAAATAAATTACGAAATCGTTTAAATTTAGAGACAACTACGAAACTTGTTACTTGTAACCGTTTTTTTTTTTAATTCAACATAAATTACATATAAAACAGCTTGTATAAAAAAAATAAGTAAAACATTTTTTTTGTATCTTGGTGTTATGTTATATTTGTTTTTTGCTGGTGTTATTAAGACATTTTTAACAAATGTAACTTGCCTTTATCATATGCTAGTAAACTATGTTCGATTAGTATTAAATATATTAAAAAGGGAATTTCAGTGGTCAAACTGGTCAAAATTGATATTGACCAGGATGGTTAAAACCAGTTAAATCCACTGGTTTAAACCCCCATGGTTAAAACCAATAAACCCTGTCTTAGAGTGTCCTGAACATATGCCATAGGTACCTTTTCCAGCTTCCACGGAAATGTTGGATGTCCATTGGGCACAAGTTGTTAGCTGGTCTTTTGGTTAGGTGTACATTGAAACAGGAAAATAAAATACTGGTATTTAGTCAGCAAAATGCCTTGTTAGCTAACTGAAATGTTCAAATGGTGGTCTTGTCTTCCCTTTGGTCCACGGAAATGTTGGATGTCCATTGGCCTCAAGTTGTTAGCTGGTCTTTGGGTTGGGTGTTCATTGAAACAGGAAAATTAAATACTGGTATTTAGTCAGCAAAATGTCTTGTTGGCTAACTGAAATGTTCAAATGCTGGTGTTCTCTTTGGTCCACGGAAATGTTGGATGTCCATTGGCCACAAGTTATTAGCTGGTCTTTGGTTGGGTATACATTGAAACAGGAAAATGAAATACTGGTATTTAGTCAGCAAAATGTCTTGTTGGCTAACTGAAATGTTCAAATGCTGGTCTTCCCTTTGGTCCACAGAAATGTTGGATGTCCATTGGCCACAAGTTATTAGCTGGTCTTTGGTTGGGTGTACATTGAAACAGGAAAATTAAATAGCAGTATTTATTCCGCAAAATGTTTGTTGGCTAAATGAAATGTTCAAATATTGGTCTTCCCTTTGGTCCAACACAGAAATATTTCTGTTTACACCTCTTGCATAAATATTGGTATACCATTGGCTAAGAAACACAGCTTTACAGCTATGTTCATGTGCAGAAGCAGCTGCAAACGAGAAAGGTGTATGTTAACCACCATCTGTAGTCCTAATGTTTACTATAACATTACTGCAATAATTCAATATTAATATTTGGGTGTAAATGCAATGGAGTAAATACTTGTATTCACAGAAAGCTGTAGAACTATATCACACTTTTCTCCAAATTTAGAGAAAAAATACAGTTTCTTACAAAAGTAACTATAATATTGCTTATGTATGCCTGTGGTTGACTGTAGAACTACATCACAACTTTCTGAAGTATTCTAGAGAGAAACTGCATTTTTTCCCTCTTCAAACTCAAAGAAAAGTGCGATTCTGTACAGTTTACTGTGAGCACAAGAATTTATAATTATTGGCATTTATGTTGCTCAACCAAGCAGTATGTTGTTATTCAGTAGGACCATTCTATTATTACACTGGCATTTAGTTGGCTATTGTTGGCCCATTCTAACATTGTTGGCATTCTTTTAAAAACAACCAACATGGTTGGTTGACGTACGATGTAGGGTTTACCCATTGAGCTATGTTGTACTACATTGACCAATTATAAATTTGTCACATGGCATAAGTTTTGCTGTGTTTGTGTAGTAAGAAGTGGGGTATTTAAGAACATATGCACTTTTGTATAAGTCTCTTATCATCTGAACGTTAACTGTCATATAAAGTTTAATAAAGTAGCAATGTTATTATGTAATCTAAACTAAACTCCTCAGCACAACAGCCCCTAGGAGGCCAGGGCCTAGGGTGCCAATCTCTGTTTACCTGACCAAGGACCTTGGGGTATGAAGCATATGTACGAAACCTGTTAGGTGGTCAATCTTATGCGGAACCCCAAGTGTTTAGTTCCCAAGCAAGCTTGGTCCTCAGTTCATCTACACACTGAAGGGTTGAAAGGCTGAGTCAACCTTGTCCACCTGGGGATCGAACCTCGGACCTGTGTTGTGGGAGCACAAAGCTCTACCCCAATGCCACTGGGCTTCATTTATGTAATCTATAATAATCAAATTAGACAGAATGTTTTCTGAGTGATAAGCAACAATTATGTTCTGATATCGAATTATTCATTTTTATATTTTGCTCTTTTCAAAATTTGAAGATTTAAAATTGCATGAATTATTTTTGTATTTTGTTTTATTTTAAAATCTAAATAAAATTTATTAGTTTGATTTTATAAATTTATTTCTACAATATAGTAGATTTATAAATTGAATTTTGTTATTTCCAGGTAAAACAAACATATCAATCAATGTTGTACAAATAGGGATCAATATTTTGAATGCCCCTCAATGTTGGACATCTACCAATATTAGTTGACATAATATAAAGTTTAAATGTAAAGTTGTTTTAAAGAAAGCCTTCAAAAGAGCTGTTTATAAAATTTATAAGAGAAATAGGATTCTAAACAATGTTTAATAAATTTGCCATTTTTACAAAACCTACCTTATTTAATGTTTCTTATTGTTAACAATATTATATTAAATGTTACAAAAGAGATATTTTAACAATATTAACCGCTTCTACAATTTTTTTTTAATTAAATTGCAAAAAATCATCATTTTTTAAAATTTTATTCTTAAATTAAAAGAAACAAAACAAAACTTGTAGGTTTTAAGATGAATTTTTAATTTTTTGCTGGTGTAAAAGCATTTGGTTTTAATGAGTTTACTATTACAAGTTATCTCGACAAATGGATAAAAGTTGAATATTACTCTTTGCATGATAGTTTTTGAAGTATGGGACAACATAAAGTGATACCTGACATCCTGCACACTGGTATCTGTTTTCTTTTCTTACTAGATTGCCTCTGGAATTTCTTTTATGGGGCACTTAGCATGCACTGTCTCGTTGGAATTAATTTTTGTGCAGTAGCAGGAATAATATTTGGAAAATGCCATGAGGTTAACCTGAGTAGTGAAGGGGTGGGTCTTCCTGATGTGGCAGAAAACTCTTCATGATTTTTTGCAACTATCCTTCTTTATACATTACTAATTTGCAAGCCAACGTATAGTATATGATAGAGAAAACATGTGACCATTCCTGCCAAAAAGAACTGTGAAACCGACAAAACATGGCAAACTGTCAATCAAATCTTAATATTTCCCTTCATTTCCTCCATGCGAAGTAAAACCATGATAAAACAAAACGTATTGACAAATTTTCTTAGCCCGAATTTTCTAGGGATAGTAATTAACTGCAATACATACGAACCTGAGATAACTCGGGATAAATAGGCAAGCAGTTAATCAGTATTTATCCTATTCATAATATTATTTTCTGACATAAAATATCTCCCAACATTCAGCACATCACATAAGCTGAATGTGGACAGAAGTAAATTGATTTTGTCATTTCTTCTCCATGTACGGGGCAAAACAATAGGTACTATCACTAACTGCAATTATTGTAATTCTTCGGAAATCTGTGAGACAAGAAAAGTTGAACTGGACTGCAGTAGATTTTTGTTATGAGGGGAGAATGCTAGGTAATACAAATTTGAAGTATAGAACTTCTAAACAAATTTTAAAAAAGCCTTGTTTCAAGGAGTGAATGAATATGTTCACATGCAAAATTACCACTTGTTGATCATTGCTATTTAAAAAAATGATATTTGGGAATATTGGGAAATGTTGACCAACATTGCTAAATATCAAAAAATGATATTATGGGATATTGGCAAATATTGAAAAATATTGCTTAATATAAAATAAGATGATATTCAAGGATATTGATGAAATGTTGACCAACATTGCAAAATATATATAAAAAAGTTATTCAGGGATATCAGGGAAAATATTGACAAACATTGCTAAATATCAAAAAATGATATGTAGGGATATTGGGGAAATGTTAATCAACATTGCTAAATAACAAAAGATGATGTTATGGTATATCAAGAAAATATTGACAAACATTGCTATATATTAAAAAATGACATTCAAAGATATTGGGGAAATGTTAACTAACATACCTAAATATCAAAAACTGATATTCAGGGATATTGGGTGATATTGAATAACATTGTAAAATATAAAAAAAATTATATTCAGGGATATCAAACGGAGGCTCTTATGATATAGGCCAATATTTAATTTTGATATTGGTCGATATTTTTGTTTTACCTGGGTTATGTTCTGATATTGATTTATTTTTGCATTTTGCTCTTTTCAAAATTAAGAGAATTAAAGTCATAATTCTTGTATTTTATTTTATTTCAAAATATAAGTAAGATTTGTTAGTCTGGTTTTATATATATATATATATATATATATATATATATTTGACAATAACAGTTTTATAAATTTATTTTTTGTTAGCACTAAGGTGCATATATGCTTATTTACTAGCATTCTTATAGAGTTGTAATAATTGGAATATGAGGAAAAATGTAATTTTGTTTTTCAATTAAAAGTGTAAGTAAATAGTTGAAATTCTGCTTTTATATATAGAAAGTGGTAAAAAAGAATTAGAAGACTTGAGTCTTGATGAACTAGATCTTGTTGAAGATGAAGAAGATGAAAGAGTGTTACTTGAATACAGGTTTATGTTTGTTTTAAATAAATTTTTAAATTGCTTCTGTTTTGCACTCATGTTTTAAAATTATAATAACATATAGTTATTTTTTAAGTTACTAAAATATTGAAAAATATAACAATATTTTGTTAAAATACAAGGTCCCTAGTCACCCTACGGATTATTAGTCTTAATTTGGAATGTATTAGATCAAGGATTATGTATGGAGGGAGGTTCTGAACCCTCCCCAAAATATTTTCAATGTATGTGTTACAATATTTTTTAAACTTATTAAAATTTTTGTATGAGTTTTCGCTGTGAGTATCGAAAGATTATTTACAACCATGAAAATAGTAAATATATTTCTTCGCAATAGAGCTAGTCACAAGACGTTGACAAATTTAAAACTATTTTTGGTGCATATAAGCATGACTATAAATTTGAATGAAGGTGTGAACAAGCTGATCTTAAAATCTAGAAGAATTACGAACAATGGCCGATTGGTTAGGGCACTGACCTGGAGTTGTGGGTTCAAATCCCACTGTGGCTTGGATGTTCCTAGCTGTTCAGAATTGGCTTTAAGCAGTAGGTCCCGGTCTCATTAGCCCATGTGTTGCAAAAAAAGTAGACCGTAGTGCTTTTAACCAGCCTAGAAGAATTACTTTATTACTATAAAATAGAAATTAATAAGTTACTAATTATGCCATTCTAATTTTGAATTTGAATTTTGTTATATAAGATAAGTAATTTTATAAAAGAAAAATAAAAGGATGTATCATAATTCCATTCTCAATATTTTATTTCCCTAGTTATTCATGAAGTGGTTCAAATTTGTCTGGTAAATACTAGAGCATAAGTTAAATAGACTCCAATTATTTATCAGGAGAATTTTAAACCTGGTAAAAACTGAATTTTAAATAAAAGGCTCAATGTAGTTATAAATGTTTTTCAAGATTCAAGGAAATTATGTTGCTGATCCATTTTATGACATCTATGTATGCGTGCAAAACTATGAATGTGTGTGTAAGACATGTATTATGTACAGTCGAACTTCAATAACTCGACTTCCTATAAGTTGAATAATCCACTAACTCGAACTTTTAATCAAGTCCTGAATCATTTCTATAGTTTTCTTTTAAAAAACTGTCTCTATAACTCGAAGTGAATCATTTCTATAGTTTTCTTTAAAAAACTGTTTTGATAACTCGAAGTGAACATCTTCTAAGTCAAAATTTTTGTGATAGATTTCCCCGGTAAAAAGCACGAATTTTGTTCAAATTCAGATGCCAGTCCACTCATGACCTTCCAGAACCTTTGTTATCAAAGGTCACGAGCAAGCACAGGATATTATTCACATCTTACAACAATACTTGGAGACCACCGAAGGTACAGACAACACCCTATTTAACTGTGTTCGAAAATTAGATAACTTTGTAAATGCCAACAACTTTAAAAATAACTGCTTTTTTCAAATGAAATTTACATGGTATGTATACTAATTACTATGTAATGAGACAAATTTTCTTGAGTTTTAATAAAACTTTTGAACCCATTCTTCTCTTGTTGTTTACATAGGCTATTAAAAATTGAAATGCATACAACTATAGTATTATGGCACATATCAAACCATTTAAATCATGGTGACCCATCTTAAGTGCCAGTTGAGAGGAATGGAAGATAACTTCGATAACTCAAACTTTGGATAAGTCGAATATTTTTGGGGGTCCCCTGGGACTTCGAGTTATCGAAGTTCGACTGTATTTGAGTAGGTATTACTTTGTGTGTCTGTGTCTAATGAATATTTTTTTTTAATAAGATTGAAAATTTACTGAATTGTAGGTTAAGACTTTGGACCCTCCTTGAAAAAATTCTTGCTATGTTACTGTATTAAATATTTTATTAATATATAATATGTTCCTCCCACATTTTGTGTGAATGTAACTACTGTGCTAAGAGATTTGAATTTCTTGGATATCACTTCATCGAGCCGTGGGAGCTGACCAACTTCCCGATTAAATTGCTGCTTAGATTTATCTCAGCTATTGGTCTTTCTCAGACCGAATTGTTAATATTTCTTAACCTATTGCCGGGACTCTTTTGTTCCAGTAAATGGGGAGTTTTCAGTACAATAAGCTTTGGGTTGCAGTGCTGGTGCTCTTATGGGCTTCCTCGCCCTAAATCTAATCAAAAATATATAATGTGATGATAACAGTGTCTCATTTGAAATGTGCTATGATAAATTTAAAAGAAAATAAAATTTTGTTGAAAGTGTGATTTTTCAAATGACTCCATATGAAAAAAATCTGGGTAGATTTCTTTTTTGTTTGGGCCCACTTTTGCAAATATTGATCTAAAAGCTTTTTTTTATTATAATTATGACTTAGCATTAACAAATTACATTGTCTTATTCCAGGCAAAAGAGGATTGCTGAAATGAAAGAACTTGCAGCCAAAGAAAAATTTGGAGATGTAAGAGATATCTCTGCTTCTGACTACGTTGAGCAAGTGAACAAAGCAGGAGAAGGTGTCTGGGTGGTCCTGCATTTATATAAACCTATGTAATTGTTTCTTTATAAACTTCTTAATGTGCTAAAATTTACTGTTCATTGTTGGCATTATATTTAGAACCTCTATTTATGGGTATTGCTAAGTTTTGATTATTATTAAGTAACTTAGATATCTGAATAAAAATTATTCTGCATATTAATCCTTATGTACATAATGGCATAAATTTTAGTCATTAATAATGATTTGTTTGGCTTCAGGAAACAACAGATTCAAACCTGCAGTATAGAGCGGTTTCACACAATGTCACAAACTATTATAATGCCCTTCCCATTCATTTTCATGTTTACAACATCTAATAGGCAAGCAATAAACTGCCTTTTCATTTGAAACTAAAGCCAAAATTGCCATAAGTTGAGATGTGCCCTGCTGCATGAAATCGCTTTATGGAGAGGGCAGAGGTTTGCAAGTGGGATTTTACAACTTTTGAAAGGTCAAGCAATGATGGGAGAAATGTATAACTCTAGATAATGACTTTAAAGAGAAATAACGACTACAAATTATGTTTCTATCATGCTTATTTTTAGTTATAATTAAAACTTTACAATACCCCCTTGTTTATATTTATAAATGATCAGTTATGACATTTGGTTACTAGGTTAATTTCAGCTTACTCCCATGTTAACAAATGATTTCATTTTTCTTAAAATTAAATATTGTTTCAAATCCTGATTTATGAAAGTTAATTCTGTTATATTAACAACAGCTGGCAAAGTTATTGCATGGCTTTGGCTCCCAAAATGTTAAAAATAGGTTGTGAAGAAATTATGATATGAGAAACTGCATTTTTTTTAAACTTCAAACAAACAAAATTTTTTTGCATATTTATTTTTGATTGGAATTAGGTTTCAGCAGTAGGTCTTTGTCTATTTAGATGTTGCATAGTAAAATATTGGATGTAGTACTCATAACAAATGAATGAATTGAGGATAATAGTCGTACCACCAAATGTAATGCTATTCTTTAAATTCTAATAAGACTTATTTAATAGAGAAATAAATATACAGCTATTTACATAGTATTGTTATGTTAGCGTGATCACAAATGCTATTTATGCTTATAAAAGTGTATATGAATATGAAACACTTCTATTACAGCCTTTTTTCAAAAGTCCAGTTTTTAAATATTCAGTCACCTAATAAAATCTCACTACTATCCGACTCATTTACAGACGTTCCAGATTTTGATTCGAGTCACAGTTCCAATTAAAAGAAATTAACTGCATATGCTTTAAGCTATTATTTTATAGAGAAAATAAATTTCATCAATATAATTTAAGTAATTAGTAAAATATAATCTAAGTGCTAAACCTTGAAAGATAAAAGTTCATCTGATGATATAAAACACATAGAAAAATAAGCTGATCAGAACTAATCAGAATAAAAAATAGAAAACAAACTTATTTAGTGGACAATTATTATCATCCATATGACTAATTTGATATTAAAAATAGAAAATATACTGATGGAACAGTACAAGCAAGATTGAAACAAGATTTAGAGGCAAAAACTGGGGAGGTGTTATATCTGATGTAGCAAAATATTGATTTTTAAGGCTCCAAAAACAAACCTTAAATAGAAATTCATACTGACAAGTTACCAATTTTAAATTTTTTATTATAAACTATATAGTTATTACATGCATTTGAAATTGTTTATTGCACTTACATAGCATTAGGGTGGATTAATAGCTAGCATTTACTGCAATTTTTTACTTTAAAAGTACAAAAGATTTTAAAGATAGTCACAATTAGGACTTATTAGTATTTAATAGTAAATAGCAAATCCTATAAAGTCTTTAGACTAACTTGGTTCCTTTTTTTCTGCATATTTTAAGTTTTAGAGTCATTTAAACATTCTTAATCCATCACAGTGATATATTTGCTCCTTATTTGTTTTTTTCACTGAAGAAAATTATCTTCCTTCTATTTTGATGCTTTCATTCTGTTATAGAACATTTTGCTTCAATAATTGTTTCAGTAATGCTTCTTTCAGTGTTTAATTTTAGAAATAATTTTGACCCAAGATAAATATTTTAGATTTGTTTATGTTTTACAGGATTCCCCTCTGCACTATGATCAACAATTACATATATTCCTTGTCTAGAAAATATCCAGCTGTTAAATTCCTCCGAAGTGTATCAGATACTTGTATCGCCAACTATCCTGACAAGAATCTACCTACTCTATTTATTTATTATGAAGGGCAGCTAAAAGAAAAATTTATTGGTCCAGAAGCATTTGGAAACCTGAATTTTAAAGCAGATGGTAAGTTTCACATAAATATCACTACAATGTTCAATGAAATTATTTTGATGTCTTCAGTAGAATTTTCCACGAGATTTTTACATATCTTAGACTTTTATTTTTAAATTTTAACCCCATGCCTGTGGAATATATTTGAGGAAAATGTGCCAAAAAGGGAAATAAAATTTCTCTTTAATTTTGTTTATTATTATAATCAAAATATTACAGATTGATTAAAAAAAAGTTTTAAATGAAATAACTACTATTTTCATTATTTTCATATATGTGGGAAATGTTAATAGATTACAGTAATTTTTGTTCAAATTATAGTAAAATAAATTAAATGATATAATTTTCTAGATAAATGTAATAAACTAATACAACATTGTCGTGTAGTCCTCGTTTATATTTGAGTATTAACCTGTGATCAAATGTATAGCAGTGATTTTATTTTAATTGCGTTGTGTAAAGTATTTTTGTACTAAATTTAACCACAGGTTCTGAGAAACTACAGACATAAATATGAAGATAAACTAAAAGCTAAATTAACAGCATCCGAAACTAGCTTAATATAAAAAAGTAAATTTATTATAATATATATACATCTATGTACATACAAAATTGATGCTAATTTTCATAAAATAAGCTTTGTCAACATCTTCTAAATTAGTTCTGACAATTTTTTAATACTTAAGTAATTTTGTAAATAGAGAGAGGACCTAATCTCAATTTCAAAATGTATGTAAAAGGGGGTACCTTTGGGGAGTAAAGATGGTGTGCCCAGAACACTGCTGGTTGATGGGTATCTATGGATATTTCGTCCGTCTGGTCTGGGGTTTCCTCCTGCGGCCATGCTATTTGATGCAGGAACCCTTCCTGTCAGACTTGGCTGGACTTTTGAACTCGTTCAATCGGACTTCTCTCCTAGTCTAGACTATTGAACACTTTCTGTCGGACCCTCCTCTAGTCTCGACTATCGAACACCTTTTTTCGGACTTCCGAACACCTTCTCAATTTTTAGATTTTTCTTATTTTATTAATTTCAACTGTGTCCCCTTTTCCTTCTTATTGTCCAATCGGGATAGTTGTAAGAATCTCATTGGTCTGCTTAAACCCCGCCTTGAGATGGCCAACATGGAAAACCTTATCCCTTCTAATTGGGCAATGTCCCTTAAGGACTCATAAATACTCCACAAAGGTATATTCTTATTTAATGTCAAGTACGAAGACTGGATTCTAATATGGGACTGGGATCAGAACCCCGTCCGAGATCACGGTACAATACAATATCCGTAAAATATAAATTTATGGTTCTCTGTCTTTTTACAAAGATGTGATGAGGTCAGATTTAGATCCCGAGCATTTTACTTCTTGTATGAATGAATCAATTATATTACTGATCTAAATCGCCTCATCACAAACATTATTATTATTATTATTATTTATTTTATTTAAATTATTTTTTATTTTATTAAATTTTATTAAAATTTTTTTAAATCTATTTGTAACATTTTGATGATAATGAACAAAATAAAAAAAAAAAATCCATTTTTGGCACATTGTTTTCAAATATATTCCACAGGCAAGGGGATAAAAATCTAAGATATGTAAAAATCTCTCAGAAAATTCTACTGAAGACATCAAAACCATTATCATCAACATGTTACAAATAGATTTTAAAAAAAGTTTTAAATGAAATAACTACTATTTTCAATATTTTCACATATGTGGGAAATGTTAATAGATTACAGTAATTTTTGCTCAAATTACAGTAAAATAAATCAAATGACATAATTTTCTAGATAAATGGAATAAACTAATACAACAATATTATTATTTACATCAACTGTCATAGCCCTTAAATTCCTTTGAATTTCACAAAATCTTTACAGTATCCAAGAAATAGTGACAAATGGCCTGAAATTGCCAAACGTTTTGTTGAAAAGTTTCTCTATTGGGAAAATAGCAAATTAAATATGTACTAGATGAACTAATTTCAATTTTTACAGAATTGAAATACCATTTTTTCTCTTGCCCAAATTCAAGTCAGGCATTCCAAAATTAGTGCATTTGCATTGCCCAGACTGAGTTGGAGTGTCACAGGCAAGTGGTTAAACTATTAATGTTTAAAATATGGTTCATAGTTTTTTGTATTATCTTTCAGTCCTTTTATTATAATTTTAAGCAATTTTAATGAAAGTAAAGCAAAATTATTTATATGCAGCATAAGTAAAAAATATTATTTTATGGCATTGCACAAATAAATAGTTATATGTAATGTGATTTGTTGCTTACAATTGGTGATTTTTATAATTTTATCTCATAAAAGCTTTGCTAGTTCTCTTTAACTTAAGGTATCCATCTACGTTTGGAGAACTTTTTTTTTTTTAAACGTAGAAACTAGTTCATGTTTTTACATTCTTAGATTTATTTTTTATATTATCATAGAGAATTGCACTTAAAAAATTTATTCCTGGAGATGTTTTTATAAAATTTCTAATAAATGAAGAAAATTTAGTAAAAAAAATTGGGTTTTTTCAAAAGGTCTAATTTTTTAATAAATTATTTCAATATTTTTTGATGCAACACATTTCTTATACACTGGACTAATAAATCACCTAAAATCTTTGCTTAATTTACATT
Organism: Pardosa pseudoannulata; assembly: GCA_032207245.1. Lineage (NCBI taxonomy): Eukaryota > Metazoa > Arthropoda > Arachnida > Araneae > Lycosidae > Pardosa > Pardosa pseudoannulata. The sequence continues at coordinate 160,916,479 of CM063506.1, read as the reverse complement.
TGGTAAAAAATTGTGGTCCTTCAAAATCATACACATAGAATTTTTAATGAATTTTCATTACCTTTATATCTAACTATGTGTCTAACATCATTAAAATTTATCCAAATTTAAAGCTTTAGGTCATTCACTAGTAAATACTATCAAAAGTATTCATAATAATTTTCAACAAAATATTTTAAGAACTTGAAAAATTACATTTCAAGTTTCAACATTATATTAAAAATACAGTTCTGAGAAAAACGTATTTGAAGTTTATAAAAGCAACTTTAACTATTAAAAAATTAAAATACATGTTTAAAATTCCTCACAATATCTTGCTTCAAAACTTTCTAATCGCCAAGTTGCTAATTATTAAAAATATTAGAAAAATGTTTAAACTAATCTTCATGAAAATTTAAAAAATTTTGTCCAAAACACGCTCTTTAAAAGGCTTTAAATTCAAACTTTCGTTTCAGAAGTCGCTACTTCTGTTTTGTTTTGACAGCTGTCACTGATGGTTAAACTGCTGTAACTTTTCTTTAAAATGCTGTAGAGACAAAACAAAAGCAGATTTAGAAGCCTAAAAGCTGGAATTTTACAATAGAGAAATTTTTAAAAAATTGTGATTTTTGGCAAAAAATGACGTTTTCAATGTAGACGGATACCTTAAAACAAATTGGCAGAATTTCAGATTTTGTTCAAGGCCATTGTTATTTACATGCATCAAAACTTAACTTTACTCTCTTTAAAGCTTAATATTGTACTTGAATTATCAAGACAGCATCATTTTTCAGTCCTAGTAATGTATAAAGCAATATATGTCACTATGAAGGCTTTTGAAATAATCATTAGGTGGTATATTTTACTGTGTGTTTTTATGGTTTATTACAATGGTGGCTAAAAGTAGCTCTTCCTTCAGATCAATGTCTCTTATGCTCATTATGAAAGTTCATTTATTTGTGCTGTTATTACTATTATTATTATTTAAATAACGTGAGAGAGCATTTGCCCATACTATGCCCCAGAATTTCTTGATCATTTTGTTATAAGAGCAGTATTTAGACAGCCAACGTAAGTTCTCATAATTTAGTTGCAGGCACCAGGCAGAAGAGTCTGAGTCAAGAAGTAGATAAAATCCTATTGAGGTCTTTTCGCTTAGTTGATGTGTGCCCTAAAACAACCTACTGTAGCAAGAAATTTTTTATTGGGACGGCGGCCATCCTCTTATTTTAATTCATACCTCAAACTTAATGCAGCAATCCCTACACATATGTAAGGACATACAGAAATACATATTATACAGAATTACTTATTATACAGAAATTCATATGAGGGAAGTGACAATGGCCTCATATTTCCCCTTTTGCTACCTCCGTGTCTAGTCTCAACATCTTATCAAAACATCAGTCTTACATATAAGATAGAAACATCAATCTTTCTTTCTAGGCTTTCACTATGTTCTTAAAGCAATAAATCCAAATCTATTTACCATCTTTTTCAAAAGGTTTCCTATGTGCTTTAAATCAAAGTAAAGAGTTCTTGGAACCTTTGACCAGGAGCAGGCCTAGGGATCCCTTTGGACCCCTGCCAAAGGCGGTCAATTTTATGGGCAGCACTTTTTTTCGAAATTGTGAAATACTTTATTTTATTATTGCATTAATTGTCATATTCATTATAACTAACTTTTTTATGTTAACTGTAATATTTATGTAATTGTTTTGAACGAGATCTTTTCAATATGTGTTGTTCTATGCATAAAGTTGGGATACGAAAGCAGCCTGTTGTTTTTCGTGTTTTAAAAAACAGAATCGTTTTAAAGATAGGGTTTATTTCTGAGAGCCATTTTCACTGAAGCCATTAGTTTTGATATGCTATTAGCATAAATGCATTAGTTTTCATTTAAAGGATAACATATTATTTTTTGGCGTTTGTGACAGAACATGCAATTGTGTTTGAGTTATGGCTAATTTAGAAGCTCTCAAAGAAATCATGGAAAATGGACAGAGCCGCTTTTACGAAAGCATACAATAAATTAGAAGGCCTGTTATTTCCGGAGAAGGTTGATATTTGTGAACTGGAAGCTGAACTAAATGTTTTGAAATCTAAAGCTGATCATTTGGAAATAACACATGCTAGTATCCTTGAATTACTTCCAGAGGTAGAATACGAAAGCGGCTTGCGGTTTTTCGTGTTTTAAGAAACAGAATCATTTTAAAGATAGGGTTTATTTCTGAGAGCCATTTTCACCAAAGCCATTAGAGTTTTGATACACTACTAGCGTAAATGTGTTAGTTTTCGTTTAAAAGATAACGTATTAAATATATTCTACAAAATATTATTTATAGCATCTGGAACATAATTATTTTATGTTATTTATTTATTATATTTAATTCAATTTAGTAAAAGGGAAATTTATAGCATAGAAGAATATCCTTCTTTTTTTTTAATAAAAAAGATTCTGCTACTGTTTTAAAGTTTATTTTATGATTTTTTATAAATATTTTATCATACTATTTTTCTTTTGAGAGAACAATTTGTATTTTGAAGGTTTGTGTTTTATCATCAATTTATCTCTTTTAATAATAATTTTTATCATCAGGAATTGATATTTTTGTCTAGGATGGCAAAAACTGCTAGAGTTAACCCTGCTCTGAATATATATTTTATTTATTTATAATGTTCTTTGCCCAATGGTTATTTTTTATTACAGAACTTGAGTGGATGCTTGCTGAAATTGGTGTTTTGAAAACTGACCTGGAATGCAACCCTCGCAAACAAGTCAAAGATGTACTTTTAACATCATTAAGATCGGCATATACTACTGATGATAATGACTGGTAGTATTAAAATTGAAATAAAACATCTTTTTTATACTTATGTATGTGTTATTTTTTCAACCCTTCTTTTTTGTAAACAGGGTGTAGTTTAAAACAATGTACGGGTGTTACTTACAAAAAGTAAGACTAGTATAGAATGTCTTCTAGTCTCAATAGCATTTATATTGTGTAAATTTCTCATGTGTTTTAGATATAATTTTATTTAAATCTTTTTTATGTGTATCCATGACTTAATCTTCATATATAATTAAACATTTCTATTTCAAATTTTGTGAGGATGAAGAAATATTCAAGATAGATAGGTTTTCAGACATGGAGGTTTTAAAATTTAGCTGACTTTGAGGTTTCATTGAATCTTATCATTTCTCATGTACCATGAAATAGAGATAAAACGTTTCAGAATACATTTTTTAAAATTGCTTTTGTTCAAAACAATAAGCTCGAATCCATTTCCCAAGCAGACAATCCTGCTGCAAGAATTTGGGCATAGGGCAGTTTTTGTTTTAGTTCCATAAGTTTTGTTTCGCTTGTTACCATGTTCTATCTAAATGTTATTTTTCGTTTTAGTGTACGTTTTAAGTAACTGAGACATGTTTTCTGTCAGACTAATAGTACCGCTTATCTGACTAGGAATTAACGATTTATTGCTGCTGTAAGAAGGTATGATGTAGAGTTCTCTTCGAATTGAAAGACGGTAAGGCAAATGTTTCGATATTCATTCATTCGAATACAGTCGTTATCATTTAAAAATTATTTTCAAAAAAGTTTATTTTTTGGATAGCTTTTCCTTTTTGTGCAACTTAAAATCTCGCCAGGTATTCTAAGGCAATATTATTGTAAAAACTGAACCGTATGCAATCATAGTCGTTTTTATTAAAAAAAAAATAATAAAAGATAGGGGGAACAGATAAAGCTGTTTTTTTTTTTTTTTCGACCTACATGATTTGGCGATTTTTGTTGATTGCCAAATATTAAAGTTGCGGAAATAAATTTAAATAAATCTAGCATTTTATACAATTTTTTGCGCATGAAAATCTACAGAAATATAACGTTATAAACAAGTAACACAAAGACACACCTTTTTTTAGTTGTATTTACAGATTAAACAATTATAATTAATACAGGAATGACAAACTGGCTTGTTCTAACTATCGCTACTTGGCGAGTCCACAAAATTGCCAAATTTGGCGAAACAGCGTTCTAGGTGCATCTGTATCATTAAGTAAGCCAATGATATTAACCTTTTTAAGAAAATTTTAAATAACATTAAAAGCATTGTATGCGTTTGTGACGCAAAAGAATGGTAATATTTGTATAAAGATCAGTTTAACAGTCTCCTGGGCGTTAGATACGTTTTGTTTAAATAATATAAATATGCTAATAGCATGTCATAATGATGTCATTTTTCCCTGACCCAAAAACAGTCCTCAACTTTAGCACTCATGGTTAAGCTAATTGTTTGTGATTTAATGGTACATTGAAGAAAAAATAAATATAAAATACTGAGTGGCATCAAGGGGTATCAAAACTTCAAACTACCTTAAAATAAGAATGGATACAAAATGATATTAATCAACTTCTATTCATGTTTTATACTTTCAACCAATTTTCCGATTAATAGCTAGCGAGATCGGTTTGGTTGCATTTATTTTGAAAGAATACGCTAGCTATGGATTTGGAGGAATTTGCCAAAGAAGCTTACAACATGGTTGATTACATCGCACATTATGTTGATTCGATTTCTCAGCGGCGTGTACTGCCAGATGTTTCTCCGGGTTATCTATATTCGGTCTTACCATCCACGGCCCCTACGAAGGGGGTGAAGTTGAGCGAAATTCTGGGTGATATCGAAAAGTACATTTTGCCAGGTCTGTCGCACAACCATCATCCCGGATTCCACGCTTTCCTTCCAGCCTGCTCTTCTTTTCTCTCTACGATGGGGACTATGCTGACGGATGCGTTCTGCCACGTCGGCTTCAACTGGACCACCAGTCCATCGAGATGCGAGCTCGAATTGATAGTTGTGGATTGGTATGGAAAACTCATCGGTTTGCCCACGTGCTTTCTCCAGACTTGTGAGGGGAGCAGAGGGGCTGGAATCTTGGTGCGGTCCACCTCAGAGTGCATATTCGTCGCCATGGTCACTGCTCGACGTCGCATTCTCCGGAAGTTGCTTAACAGAAATCCATCGCTCTCAACCTCGGTGTTGGTATCTTCCCTTGTCGTTTACTGTTCCGAAGAAACGCAAGACATTATTCAAAAGATCGCTGTAGTCTGTTTTGTCAACGTAAGAGTTCTGCGCACCATGAAAGATCATAGGCTCGCAAGCCAAGTGGTCGAGAAAGCGATGACAGAAGATGAGGATGTTGGACTTGTTCCCTTTTTCACCTATATTTCGATTGGATCAAAATGGTGGGGTACCAGTGACCCTATCAATGAAATAGGCTACATCTGCAAAAAACATGGAGTATGGATGCATGTTGATGCCTCATATGCAGGTAATGCAATGATATGCCCCGAATTCAGACATCTCTCTAAAGGTATAGAGTATGCCTCATCAATTAATTCAAATCCAGATTGCTGGATTCCAGTGCATGTCGACTGTGCTATAATGTTTGTGAAAGATAAATACAGTTTGAAAGATTCCGTGCTCGTGGACAGATCGGAGTATGGATACAACTTCTCTGAGAAGGATTGGGGTTATCCCAACACAACAGAATTTACAGCGCTGTCTCTTTGGATTGTGTTGCGGAGTTACGGCGTCGAAGGTATACAAGAAATTATTCGAAGACACATCCGACTGGCTGAAATGCTGGAAGATTATATCCGGAATGATGAGCGCTTTGAGTTTGTGAGTCGCAACTTCGGTATCGTTTGTTTCCGGTTAGTCGGTTCAGATGACAGGAACAAACTACTGAAATCGAAAATTAATGCCACTGGCAAGTTGTTTGTGACGCCTTGTCACTTTACCCAGCAATATGTCATTCGATTTGTTGTGTGCTTAGAAAATGCTACTGCAGATGATATAAAGTATGCATGGAAAATTATATGTGAAGAGGCAGACCAATTGCTAAAGGATGAAAATTACAAAGAATCTAGTACTGACGCATCCGATATATTTTTGGATTATTATAAATTTAGTTTCTTGTAGATTTAAGCCGTAATAACTCCAGAAGATTAGTAAAAAAAAAAAAAAAAAAAAATCTTTTTCTGTAGAAATGGCCTTGCGGTATAAGTTCAAATTACAAAATTAAAGATACTTTTATTATACCTTCCTAGAGTTGTCTAGTTCATATATCGTGTATTGAACTTTCATATGTATATATATATTTTTCGCTAAAATTTTTCTTTCGCTATGCATTGGGAACAGATGCGTTATAGACGCCGGCCCCGTCTGCCATGTTTTTTGGCGACCAACAGAAAAACGCTTGTTTGAAAAATCGCCAAGTAAAAAAACATGGAGGCGTTAAGCGTTTTTCACAATTTATAGCATTATTATAGCCCAATTTATAGCACGATTCCCAATTTATGGCATTATCAAAGTAAAATTAGCATAATAATAATTTTTTACGTTATTTAAAAAATAAATAAGATAAGCAATATTCATGGTATATATCAACACAGCATAAACACTATGTATCATTTTAATAAGCACTAATATTATAAAAAAATCTAACATGTGAGGGGGTATACACCTCAACTGACCCTTGTAATAAAAGAAATGCCAAATAAATTTAATAATAGATACACCAACCCACTTATCAACCCAAAAAATCGCCAAGTTTGGTGGGAAAAAAAACACGGCGTCTATAATGCATCTGTACCATGCATTGGATACATTTAAAGATTATATATTTAGTTGATTCTATTTTATTTCGCCGGTTTAAATGTCGCCAAGCAGATTTTATTGGTGACAAACAATCGCTAGTATTGTTTGTCGATAAAACTATTAGTCCGTATTAGATAAAAAACATGGCTGATAAGAAATGACTGCGACTTGTTTTTAAAATGTGGCGGTAGAAGATTACAAAAGAGAGTACTTCTATTGGCGTCCTTTGTGTCATTTTTGGTGACTTTATCACCTGAGCTGGCGAAATGGAAAAGTACCATTTAGTTTTATATAGATTTCAAGCGTAATCATTAGGGGAGATTTGAAAAAAAAAAAATATTTTTCATAAGCTGCTTACAAGGTGAAAGTTCAAATAACGAAATCAGAGATGCGTGTATTATGACTACCTCGAGTTTGCTAATTCGTATATCATATTTGAAATTTGGGTTTTGATAAGCAATTTTTTTTTTTAAATATTTCTTTAAAAATTTACGGTCTTACATTATTTTTGCATTCTAAACACTTTAAAATCTTACTCTGTATAGATTAATTTCTTTTAACAGACAAAGGTACTGCTATTAAGGGCTTAACTAAAGAACTGGGCTCCCCCGCCAACTCCCTGGCGATAATGGATTAAGTATGGTTGCCTAACATTTTCTCCTGATCTCACCGTGTCCATGAATCTGTATCTATATTATAATTTATATGATATTTGCATCCAACTTTCCTTGTGTAACTCTTTTCTTATATATTAAAAATTGCGCAAGGCTTAAATTAGATGTAATAAACCATTAATGATTCACTATGGCTGATTTTTAATAATTTGGAGCTGTTTGTAAACTGTTAAGGGATTAATTTCCCACAAATATAAATGTCTGGTTTTAAGTCGTTTTCTTTAATTAAGAGTATATAATTCTATTACGATGGTGCACTGTGCATTAATTAAAGTCGCCAGAAAAAGCAAGAAATACAATGTTTGGATGGATTACCTTTGTGTTTTAGTAAATATCGCCAATATTTTCGTCATATTTGCCAAGGGAGACCCAATTCCTAAGTAGTCCCCTATTAAGTACTATTGTCTGCCTATGTGTATATTGTGACGTACTGAAGTATGGGTTAGGCGAGGCCGTCAATGATACAGGCTGGACATCCGTTTACTCTGGATTAAATACTTTATTTGAGTGAATAATTATGTACAGGTTTCAGTAGATTCCAATTCTTCTGAGATATAGTGCTGAGATAAACACAATTAAAACACGTGGTTATAGTGAAGCTAGTCCTTCTCGAACATAGGAACAGTTCGCTAATTAGTGCCGGCACGGGACGCTGACACTATAATCTCTGGGCTGACGGTCAGTACAGTCGACTTCCACACTGGGGCATGAAACGCTGAGAATGCGTATCACGCTGGAGTTCGTTGAGGAAACGAAGGATGCTGGACGATCCAAAATGAGAGTAAGTGTCACTCTCAGCAACCTACTTCTAAGCACGAAGTAGAAAAAATATTAAAGATGACGGGAATGAGATCCCAAAGTCGAAAGTCGACTTCTTAGCAAAAAGCAGAGACGTTGTCTGTCTCTTAAGCAAAGCCAGCTCCAGCAATCGGATAGACAAGTGGACACCTCTCGAGCTCCCAAACAACTCTCAAGACAAAAGCCCCCTTGGCTCAGCCAATCTTCTTTTATAGGGGTCCCGGTTCCCTTTCCGGAACCTTCCAGACCCAGGTTGACGCAATCTTGCGGTCAACTCCCCGTCTGGATCAGCTGATCCGTTTCCAGATGTGGCCGAAAGGTAGTCTTTAAGTCAATCGACCAAAAAAACTTAAATTCATTTGAGGCACTGGTAACTGGACCCATATGTGCGTTACACCGTCAGTCGATTAATAATTATTACCCGAGTCTTTTGACGGCAGTAGACCTCATTAAAGTGTAGACACACTGGCTCCGATGTACTGACAATTAATTTACGCCGCCTAAGCGACTGCCTCGGCATTCTACCTGAGACGTTAGTACACAAACGGCTTTGTCCGGATCACGCGTGTCTACTTACCACGTTCCGCAGGGTGGGCCTGAGATCCGTTACAATGACTCTCTGAGTGACGGTACCAAAGGCCCAGGATTACGCACTCCGCCTCTCTAAATTTCCTGTTCTCCCTTCCTGGCTTCTTCAGGTCTCCCTCCTGGTCGCATGCAACGTACCCCCTTCTCTTCCTCCCTCTTCTGGCCCCGCGTGGTTCGCTCCCTCTCACCCCTCCACTAACCATGTGGCCCGCAGAGCACTCAGTAGTATTCCAATTCTCTCTTTCATCAGCGCAACTCTGCTGCGTTCCCCAGCAGCTCGCACCTGCGGCGCGACGGGCGCGGGCCGGGCACTTCGACGGGCTAGCGCGTTTAGAGCTGGCCTCATACTTGCGATCTACCCACCGCAACCGGGATGCGCCTGGAGGGCCTCACGGCTAAATGGGCCCGGTTTGCGCTTGATTGATTGATTGATTGTCTACTTACCACTAACCATAATGGTCCTCTGCAAAAGGTCATCTTCTGTGCTTCTTTCGCTCTGGTCATGTAACAGATCTTTACAATTTATGCTGGGTCAAATATATTATACGCTCCCATTGGCTACTTCTTCTTCACCAATTTCAAATGGCTGTATATCGAAGATTTTTAAACAGCTTTGAAAAAATGGTGGTATTCACAAACATGCTTATATTTCGTTATACAAATTTAAATAAAATTTTAATGATTAACGATTAAACACTCACACATAAAATTATGGTCAGATAAAATGTTATTTTAAATTTTTGCGTAGATGTTGTAACTTTGGTGGGAAAAAAAAAAAAAAAAAAAAAAAAAAAAAAAAAAAAAAAACCCGGCTTGCTAGGTGCATCTGTACACTTGTAAGGATTGTTTCACCGAGTAGTAACCAGATGAGATTATGTAACACAAAATAAAAGAATTCCGAGAAAAGTAATTATTTTTTAGACCAGACTTCGTATTGATTATTGGTAATTTTTGGCTTAGTCATCATTATATCTTCCTTGCTTCCTTTATACTTATGTGCTGTACTTTCGGAATCTTTCTTGCTGTCCATCATGTATTCATTATTTTTCCATCTTACCACTATGCTCGTCAACGGCACTTGGGGATATATATGATCTCCTTCAATCAGTTTGCGTTAACGAAATGAAAAGTACCAAATATGGATTTACAAGATAGGTAGAATCCCAGTTCCGGGAGCCGGCCGCCATGTTTTTGGCTCTATTTTTGTACAAGTGGTCGCCAAATTGTAGCCAAGTGATGTTTACAATTTGTGCTTAATTTTGTATTAAGTTTATACCTAATTTCAAAGCATATTTTGAACAAAAAAAAGTTTGAAATTTTGTTAAGATGAATAGAAATTTAAAAAAAAAAAAAAGAAAAGAAAATAGAATAAAAAATAGAGCAAGGTTTGCCAGAAAACTGGGTTCTAGAATTTGGCGACATCGCCCATGCTTGGCGTGCTCACCAAACTTGGCTCGGCGGGCCCCCTGAACTGGGATTTAGCCTACAAGGGATACAAATGAGTTAATTCAAATAATGCTGAATGTAAAGGTAATAATTAAAGATAAGAGTACTTTGCTGCAACTTTTTGGGGATACAAAACTAGATCTTTTATGCGTGAAATACCAATGTAAAAATTCACATTTTTTTTTTTTTTTTTTTTTTTTTTTTTTTAAGTTCTAGATAAAGCATTTTTTCAAATTTTTCAATTATGCGTAAATATATTTCTGGTAGTGTAAAGATCGATGTGTATAACTATTGAAAATTAATTTAAATACTATAGATACTGTATGTCTAGTTTACGTCTGTGTTTAAAATATAAATTACCTCTTGTTAGCAACACTTGTTTAAGAATATTTGTTGAATTTACAATGAATTAACGAATTGTCAATTATTTGTAGTTTTAGGATAAAGGTTTTTAGTTCTTGTTTATTGCTTTATAAACAAAATTGTTTACATATTAGATATGAATTGATCCAACTTGGAAATTTGCATTTATAAATTTATTTTTATTACAGTTAATTTTAAACACTAAAAAGACAGCTTTTGTAAAACTTTATTCTTTATTTTCCGACAAATTGTGTTTTTTTTCACTACATGTCTCGGTCAAAAGCAAGGTCTATCCATTGTTACGTTTATATTTTGACAATTGTGAAAGGAATTTTAATTCAAATGGGGTATTACTTCATAATAGTGTACTTCTTTGGCTAGTTTGGGGAAATTACTGATATTTACAAAACACAAATACATAATTCACTTTTAGTTTTGACTGCCTGGCAAAGTACAGAAAAAACAAGGCAATTTAATGGCAATTCATTTCTCACCAGCTTGCAAAACCAAAAGTAAGAAACGCATCCAAACGGAAATGATAGATAAAGAGTTTAATCCGTTTAAATTTTCGGTAAAATTGCCATTTTTTACCGAAGTCGATCAAATTAACAACAAATAAGAGTAAGGCACATTTAATATGTAGCAAAGTGGATTCACAAGGAGGGCTAGATGCTAAAATAATTGTAAATTAAAATATAGGCACAGATTCTTTCTACAAGGCGAGATTAGCAAAATAAAGTTAGGCAACCATTCTTAGCCAAATTAGCGGGAGTACCCTTTTCTAATGTCAACTCAAAAGCGTTAAAGGAAACCTTACACTGGAAAAACAAATTTTAGACTTTAAAAAATACATTCAACAGAAAGGGTTTGCTTTTATTCAGACCAAAATCGATTGACAAATCTCACAATTATTTTCAGAATCATTTCAAAAATGAGTCATGCAAAAAGTAATACATCGATAGCATTTATATGAGTCTAAAATCGTGACAACTAGTACATTCCTCAAATTTAGGCTTGTTTAATTTTTTATTCATTTCGTAAGTTATAATTACTTTTTCAGCATATTGGCAAATGAGATGCCATGCTCTCAATATATCATCCTCGTTTGATTTTACAGAACATATTACAAAACGAATGACAAATTTGTCCCTTAGGGTGTAAGAATTTACTATCATCTTGCCAGATATATTGATCAGTTGTAGGAGCATTTTAGTAACTTCGTCTTCGCCCTTTAGCTTGAAACAAACTATTCCAAAGTTACAACTCACCACTTCAAAGCGCTGGTCTTTCTTTACGATTTCAGCGAAAAGTTTAGCTTGTTGGACGTGATTACGTATATGCTCTCGCATACCTTCGACTCCGTGACTACGCATCATTACCAAGATTTTGAATGCTTCAAAAGTCTCCTTATTCTGACAACGAAATTTTTTGCTCTCGCAGAGAATGTATTGCGGTTCATTTACCTGGACGTAATTGGCGACTTTGAACCGATCTCTGACAAAAAGTAGGCAACAGTTGTCACATAGCAGTAACCATTTCGAAGGACTTATGGCAATAGACGAAGCAAATTCTATTCCATTTAAATAATGGCGGAATTCGGGACAGATAAAAGCATTACCCGCATACCCTGCATCTACATTCAACCAAATCCCAAATTCTTCACAAATAGGCCCAATTTCATCCAACGGATCACACGCCCCAGTCGCCGACCCCAAGGTGATGCTCACGAAGAATGGTATTAATCCAATGTTTTTATCTTCTGTTATAGCCTTGGTGAGGGTTTTCCCTGTCAAACGAAACTCTTCGTCGGTTTCGAGAACCCTCACGTGTATCAGACTCAACTGGGCAGCTTTCCGAATGCTATAGTGAGACTCTTTGGAACAATAAGCTACAAGAGAAGACAGCAAAATCGTTGAAGACGCATTGGGACGCTTCACCCTCATTCTTTTAAACATAAGTTGCCGCGCACTAATCATGCTAATCAACACACACTCACCCAACGAGTTTTGTATCAAACCACCCCCCTTCTCGCATTGACAGTGCTGCAGAAAATTACGAGGCAAGCCGATCATTTTTCCGTACCACGTCAACATGATTGCTGACAACTCACTTCCTTGAGGACAGGAGTTCCAGTTGAAGCCTACGCCACGGACGATAGACCTCAGTGTATGTACCAGAATAGACGGATAGGACGTTTGAAATGGGTAGTAGGCGTGGAAATCGGGATGCTGCCAGTGAGTCAAACCTGGCATTATGTATCTGTCGAAGTCTTCCATGATCTTCTCGAAGGACTCTCCTTTCACCGGAGCTGATGTCGGTAGCAGTTGTCGGAGATATCCCGGCTTATGCATGGAAACTACAGTTCTTTCGGACAAAGTTTGAAAGTAATTTATTATGTAATCCATTACTTCTTCGGCTCTCTTGATAAATTCATCCCCATCCATGTTTGACGTACTTTGTAGCAGCAGAAGAATTGTAATGTTTTCTGTTCGATGCCAAGGATTAGCATTTATACGCAAGTTTAGGATTCATAAAAGGTAATCACAAAAAAAGTATGCTTTTATTTAAGCAACAGAATAGATGCCATTTGATGTTTAAAATTTTACATATTACTGAAATCATATTTTGTTTCCGTTTGTGTTAGTTATTGAGTTCCCGATAATGCAGGACTACGCGATCTGTTATCGGGGCTGCTATTCACGGCGATCATCTACATCACTAGATTGTCTAATGACGTCACTGGAAGTGCATTTTGGCACTGTGGGTTATGTCGAAGATGGGAGCTTTTGCTACTCTGGAAGAGATTTTCGTCACAATGACGTAGCCATTCGAAAAAAATACGAGTGGATCAATACAGCCAATTTTGGGTGCTTACACTTCCGGTAGAAAATTGTTTGGCTCACTGGCGCCATCTATTCACTAATATACTAACTAAAACAATTGGACAGTTATTTTATTTACCGTTTTGACAATATTTTCAGTCAATTTTCTCCTTTTTATTTGAATTTTATTTAATTTTCTACTTTTCTTTTTGTTAGTTTTTGTCGTTTTAAGTTTATAAAATTAGTTTCTGCTAAGAAATGAACTTGAGAGGTGCTAGTATTTCTAATATTTTACTGTAATAAATTTATTAATTTTAATATTATCATTTTTATAATTTAATATTTTATTTCTGATATTTTTTTACATTTTTGACAATTTTTAAAATTTTTATTTTTAACTGTCAATTTAAAATTTTTTTTTATTATTTTAAAATTAATTTTTGCTATTATAAACTTTATACTTCAAGCTGTCTATAATGGGTAGTAAACAGCCTGATTTTTAAAGATAAAAACATTTTACTGAAAAAATGTTATTCAATATAATAATTTAGAAACTTACATTTTTCTATCAAAGAATATTCATAAGTTTAAATTTTACTATTCCTCTCAAAAGTATACAGCAATATTGAATAATTATTTCACTTAATAAAGAGTAAAAGAGAATTTTTCTTGAATATTCTTTGATAGAAAAATATAAGCTTCTAAAGTACTATATTGAAGCATATTTCAATGAGTAATTTTCTCATGCTTAAATCAGGCTATTTACTGTCCATTACAATAAACTGAGTACAAATATTGTCTGAATAATGCAATGGGATTGCATATTTTTATCAGTTATTGTTAATGATTTTAAAAGTAAAAGATCATACAAATAAAAACAAATAAATCTTATTTATTTGAGCTTATTTATCCACATTTGCTTCACCTTCCATGTTTAACACGTTGTATTAAGTATCCTCGACACGTGCTCACGATTACTTAAATAGGTTTTTAGTTAATAGATGGCGCCAGTGAGCCAAGCAATTTTCTACCGGAAGTGTAAGCACCCAAAATTGGCTGTCCCGATCCACTCGTGAAAAAATCGACTATTCCGATCGTTTAGTAGTAGAAATGAAGGAGAAACGAAAATAAGACATAAATTGTTGAATTCAACGCTGGTATAACAATCAGGTTTTTTCTAACCATAGTTACTTTGAGCTAATAGAGTATTAGGTAGAATATAATTATATAAGTTTAACACTAGCAGTTTGGCTCATTTCGACCCAAAAACTATTTTGTGTTCAATTTACCCAAAAAGTTATCAACGAAATAGAAATAAATTTCTGGACTTTTCCTAATTTTTTACCCAGGAAAGTCAACGAAAATATAATATTGAAGAATCTGTGCCAAAGCGAAAAATGGTTCATTACTAAGATTCCAAGTGTGGAAACAAATATGTAGATACTTGTTCTAACTGTAAAATATAGATATGTAGAAAATGTACAAAATATATGTAAAAAAAAAGTTTCTCAAACTGCGCGTGATCTGTGTAAGAAACCTTGATTGGTAAGAAATTAAATAATTCTATTAAAGTTGCAATATATTTTTCTAACTAACATACTTTTCGATATTGTAATATCAGTTATCAATATCAATCTTATGAATTAGTATAATAATTTAATGTAAACAAATGAATAAGGGTGCTACTATATTGCTGTCAAGGTATGTCACGAGCATCTTCCGCGTCATAATGACGTCAAAAATTGACAGCGATAGGAATTTAATACCATAAATTCCCTTTTATGTCACGTCATAATGACTTCTGACATCATATGACGCATATGTCACCTGTAACGTATCTCGACTGCAATATGGTAGCCCTCTAAATGTCATTGCGTATAAATACAGTGTATTTTTTGAATAGCAACGTGGATTCATATTAATCGGGATCAGTTTGACCCAACCTGAGGTTTTACGTAGACAAATTTCCGTAGTTCTAGTGTTAATCAACGGTTATCTTTAATCAGCTACGGCTGGAGACGGTCTCAAAGTTAAGTTATAAAAAATGCATTCTGTTGATAGTTGTTTTAAATTAACTAGTTGCTTCTGATAAAATTTTGTAAAAATAATCTGTTTTGAAGGATGGAAATTTTTTGCAAAATGGTATAGACGCACCAAGCACGCAGCCTTTTTTCCCCGCCAAATTCGGCGATTTTGTGGATTCTCCAAGTAGCAATAATTAGGTCAACGTAGTTTGTCATCCATATGTAAATTTTGGTAATTTAATTTCAGAAATAGTTTAATCTGCAAATATTGCTAAAAACATATTTCTTTGTGTTTAAAATAATATTGTTACGATCTTCAAAACCTGGGTTCGGGGATTGAATGGACTTTTAGTACTACAGCACAATCAATCCTTTATTAGCATTCAATTGGAAAATACAACACACCGTGCTTACTCTGTAAACCCGAGAGATCCACTTAACGACTCTCTCGTTTTGGGACTCAGCCTGCCTAATATAGGTCCGAAGAAACTGCTGGAATATTCCAAAAACCGGAACTGGAAGTTGTCATATGACTTGGCAACATTTGGCGATGAACTTGGCGACAAAAATAGGTTGCCAAAACTGTCGCCAACGAGCCAGTATCTCGCCAATTTGGCGAGATAACCATAGAGTCCCATGTTACATTTACGGTTCACTAAACAAATTCGTAACAATATATTTTGTTTAGATTTTATTTGCAAATTTTGTTAAAATTAGCCTCTCATTAAATAGTAGTAATTGAAATATTTCTTTACATTTTTATCAACAAAAAATTGTATAACATGTTAGATTTCTCTGAGTTTATAAGAAACGTGTAATATCCGCCATTTTATTATTTGGCGATCAACGTAATTCGCCAAATTATGGTGCTCGCCAACGAAAAAAAAGGCGGCGGAGATCGGTGTACTAGGTGCATTTGTTTCTGCAAATTCCGTATAAATTTTATAATTGTCATTATATCAGAGATGGCACTGTTCAGGGCGTCAGCTCAGGGATTTTTATTTCACATAAAACATTTTACTTAGTGATATATTTAATACAAAATATTTTATTTAATAGAAAGTAAATACATATAAAGACAAATGAAATAACTGATAAACAGTAAGTATAGTTTCCGATGTCATTGTGGTTCCGATAACAGATACGTAAACGTAAATGTATTTTTGTATGTAAGGTTCACTTTGTATATCGATGAAAGAAGTGTAATCGTTTAGTTTATGTTAACTTTTGAAAACGAATGTTGGCAACATATGTATGGTTGTCGATGTCCGCCATGATTGTAACCTTCGCAGCTACTTTACGAACAATAGTAAGTCTTTGTGTTTCTAATTAAGAACTCTTTCTTAACATCTAAATTTCAAGAGGTTGATTATAAATCAACCTTATATATAATATCAGTACTTGGCTGTCAGTGTCACCAAGAAAGCCCAGCATAAATAACAGACATGGGTAATACTTCAAAATAAGGTGCCCCTCGTAAATTTGGCGAAATTATTGGCGATGTGAACTTTTTATTAAACCATTTCTAGCTGTCAAGATAACTAACTACCTTGTAAAGCATTCGCTAATTTAACGCAGCGGGGCTTAACTGTAGTTTAAGATACCCTCGGAATTCGATTCTTTATTTATATTTACCATAACCAAGTATGCGATTTTTCTCATATATTGCAACTTCAGTGCTTTTCTGACTGCAATTTTTGTATTCTGTTTTAAATATTTAATACTTACAGTTTATTCTTTTTATTGCATTTTCATTGTTTTTGTATGTACCCATATTTTCTGTAGAATTTCCGTATGATTCAGAAACTTCTAAAAAAAAATTTTTCCATACTGTTGCAAATTTAAAAAACGAGTACAATCTGTGTATAAATTTTATCTATACTGTGTTTTTTATTATAATTAATACTGATAGCTTAAGCTTTTTGTTGCATTTTTATTGCTCTTATGTATGTTTATCGTCGCCATCTTAAATGACATTTTGGCACTATTGATCGCCAAAAATTTCGCCAAAACAACAAGGAGAACCCGCCGTGGATTTTGTTGGCCACTATAGGCAGCATTATTTCCTAGGGAAAATACAAAGTGGGTGTTCGTAATTTAGAAGCAAGGAACAAGCAAAGCCCCCCCCCCCTGGCTGGGCCTGCTACCTTCAGAGGTATCGTGTGGGAGCATAATATTTAATAGTTAACAGTTAAATCTGCACAACTGAACATTTAAGAAGAAAAAATCTTCCTCAAAAGAAAAAAAAAGAGGTTAAAAATATTAAACTTTGTGAAGTTTATACATTTTTTTTTCAAATGAAAGAATGTTCATAATTTAGATAACGAATATTGCTTAGTACATCATGTACTACCCTACACTGATCTTCTTCTAAAGCTCCTCCAAGCGTCCGCGGCAATATGGCAGAATTAACCACCCGATGCAGTTCTTCTAAATCTGTACCAAAGAAAACAACCTGCAGAAAATAAACATAGTAAGTCTTTATCGATAAAAACAAAATGATTGGCATATTTATAATAAATATTATACGGTAAATTCATACAGCATGGGACATCTAAACTTATGGAAAATTTTACTGTCGCTTGAAACGGTAGAGATGAATATGGTTGTTTATTGGTTATTGTAGTGTACCGCGCTTCAGGGTTCGTGTTGATTGAAAGCTGATAAAACAGTCTTAAAAGATTATAAGATTTTTATATAAAGAAATTTCTAGAAGATGCAGGAAATTCTAGTAACACGAGTCGCAGTTAATCTGCTCCAATTCAGCTAATACAACAGTAAGATGCTTTCAAATACAGGTCTCTAATACTTCAGACAGATAACCGCACTAGATCAGAAATCCAGATTCAACAGCAATAACAGGAAGAATCGTCTACTAAGCGGTGGTATTTATATCCGACTTGGCTTGAAAATCTTGAGAGTTTCGCCAAGTTCTGGAAGATTCCAGGTTATCTTGCTCAATAATATGGTCCTAGAGCTTCGATACTTGAATTTTCCAGAGATATCTATTTTACGCCAAATTTGACCAAGTGGTCGCCGAGTTGCCAAATCACTGGAAATGCAGTTTTTAAAGTAAAATACGCCTAAATAGCGAGATTTTTGCTGAAAACTGAGTATTTCAGATCTGTCTGAGATATTTAAACGCGAATATAAAAAAATTGCAATTTGTAATAATAGATACACAAATGAACAGGAAATGGCATTAACGTAATTTGAGTCTACTTAAGAATTGGGTTCCCCTTGGCAAATTTGGCGAAAATATTGGCAATACTTACTAAAACACAAAGGTAATCTATCCAAACATTGTATTTCTTGCTTTTTCTGGCGAATTTAATTAATGTACAATCGTAATAGAATTATATACTCTTACTTAATTAAAGAAAACGACTTGAAAACCAGGCATTTATATTTATGGGTAATTAATCCCTTAACAGTTTACGAGCGCAATAGCTCCAAGTTATTAGAAATCAGCCATAATGAACCATTAATGGTTTGTTATATCTAATTTTTTTAAACATTGTGCACTTTTATTATATAAGAAAAAAGTTACACAAGGAGAGTTGTATGCAAATATTATATAAATTATAATATAGATACAGATTGTTTGGACACGGTGAGATCAGGAGAAAATGTTAGGCGACCATACTTAAACCATTATTGCCAAGTTGGCGGGGGAACCCAATTCTTAAGTCAACCCACGTAATTTTTTTCTGAATTGCAAGATGGTATATTTGCTTACTTACCCTTTCTGAAAGCTGTTTTTTCAGGAAAGGTCTGACCAGTTTGAAGATAAATTGGCTCAATCCGCCGTTGTTGACGATGTAAACATTTTTCAGTCTTAAAGGATAATAGTTCTGGTGAAAGATACACGAAAAGTAGGATCAGAATTACAATGTGGAATTACAAGATTACATTATAATGAAAATTCTGACTCTGAATGAATACGAGAATAAAAAACACTTCTAATGCATTCATTTTTAAAATTTGTGTCCATGAAAAACTGTTTGTTGTTGTAGTTATTGATCTCACTGGTGTAGTAAAGGCTTACACCAGGTCCGGTCCAGATGCATTTTTTTCGCCGTATTTTTTTATTGCCAAACTTGGCGATTTTTTGGCGTTTTTATGGGACGATGAGTGGGTTGGTATGATTGCCCTGACTTTAGTGCATACTGTTGAGCATACTGTCTCCTCCTTTCCAATTTACATTTGTTATTAAATTTATTTTACATTTCTTTTATTACAAGGAGGGGTTGGGTTTTGGGGGGAACTCCCCCTCACATGTTAGATTTTTTATAATATTAGTGCTTATTAAAATGATGTATATTGTGTATATGCTGTGTTGATATATATCATAAATATTACTAATTTGTTATTTATTTTTTAAAATAACGTAAAAAATGATAATTTTATTTTAATAACGCTATAAATGGAGAATCTGCTTTTTTTTGCGGGGGAGTTTTGTTTTGTTAATTATTGTTTCAAATATGCCATGTGACTGCCGCCATGTTTTATTACTTGGCGATTTTTCGAAACACACGTTTTTCTGTTGGTCGCCAGAAAAAACATGGCGGAAGAGGCCGGCGTCTATAATGCATCTATGCCCCAGGTCCAATAAACCCTGTAGCAATAGGGGACTGGGTTATTGATAAGAGTTAATATGCAGCATTGAGCGAGGAACCACGAGGGCTGAAGACTGGCTAAATCTCAAGAATGGTCCGCGTAATTTAGAAGTAGGGACCTAGCAGAAGACCCCCAGGCTTTGTTGCTCTCCAAAGGTATTTTTGAGAATTTAGTGCACATTGCAGCCCTTTCCCAGTTCGAGGACCCCGCCGAACCAAGTTCAGTGGGCACGCCAAGCGTTGGCTATGTCGCCAAATTCTAGAACCCAGTTTTTTGGAAAACCTTGCTCTATTTTTTATTTTCTATTTTTTTTAAATTTGTATTTATCTTAAGAAAATTTCAAACCCTTTTTTGTTCAAAATATGCTTTGAAATTGGGTATAAACTTAATACAAAACGAAGAACAAATTGAAAACATCACTTAGCGACAATTTGGCAATTACTTGTACAAAAAGAGCCAAAAACATTTCGTCTGGCTGCCTGAACTGGGATTCTACCGTTTTATTAATTATTGTGTTTCAAATATGCCATGTAACCGCCGCTATTTTTTTTTTTTTTTAATCTTTGAGAAAACGCGTACCGCCGTCATGTTTTTTTACTTGGTGATTTTTCAAAACACGCGTTTTTCTGTTGGTCGCCAGAAAAAACATGGCGGAAGGGGCCGGCGTCTTTAATGCATCTGTGCCCCAGGTTTAATAATCCCTGTATCAATATAGGACTGGTTTATTGGTAAGAGTTAATATGCAGCTTCACTTTGAGCGGGAACCACGAGGGGTGAAGACTGACTAAACCTCAAAAATGGTCCTCGTGATCCAGAAGTAGGGACTTAGCAGAAGACTCCCAGGATTTATTGCTTTCCGAAGGTATTTTTGGGAATTTAGTGCACATTGCGGCCCTTTCCCAGTTCGGGGAGCCCGCCGAACCAAGTTCAGTGGGCACACCAAGCGTGTTTGATGTCGCCAAATTCTAGAACCCAGGTTTTTGGCAAACCTTGCTCTATTTTTTATTTTCTATTTTTTTAAATTTGTATTCAGCTTAACAAAATTTCAAACTTTTTTTAATCAAAATATGCTTTGAAATTGGGAATAAACTTAATACAAAACGAAGCACAAATTGTAAACATCACTCGGCGACAATTTGGCGATCACTTGTACAAAAATAGAGCCAAAAACATGGCAGCCGGCCCCCGGAACTGAGATTCTACCGGCATTGCAATCACGAACCTGTTTACAAGATCTTATTGCCATTGATAAACATGGTGGATTTTTGGACGGCTCGATACTCTATCCCGCTACCCTCCGGTTAGAAGATTGCTACCTTTGTCGACTGAGCTACGTCGGCTCAATTTTTTTTCTTCTATTAATATAAAAATCAGCTTCGGAATTGTTTGTTTGTACTGTTTTCTAATTTGTATAGCATCGCTAACAAACAAATACCTCACTCGTGTTTGCACGATAAAATGATATTTTTAAAGGTACAAGGGGCTTTAAACCTCAATTTTTAAATTTTTAACAATTTTCTTATAAGAATATTAGGGAGTAATTTTTGATTAAAATGCGAAATTATTCGATAAAAATAGGATCGCCCAACAACATTCCTTAAGAATGTTCCGGCATGGAAATTAATTGCTTTTATCTTTTCATTTTATCTTTATAATTTCTATAGAAATAAAACTGAGTATCGATTTTCCCATACTTTCAAGTTATTTCAAGTTACTTTCCCATTATTTCAAGTTAATAATGTTCTAACTACTTTTTTTTTAACCATTTTCATAATATTAAGTCCTTTGTAACTCGCGAAAATACTTTACGATTTTAAAAAGCATTCCAGTTTTATGCTAAACACATTAATAGATAATCTTCAAAATTTTAATGAGAAAAGCAAAAATATAATACATATCAAACATTTTGAAATTACCAATTCCATACAATAATTGTCAAACTGGAGTTTAAGAACTGGTTTCAGTACAATAAAATGATCACGTTATTCAAAAATTGCCTTTTATAATAAACCGTGTCTGTAACATCACTTCATATTTTTGGTCAAATTTTGTCGTTTAGAAGGTCTTTGTCCCCTTAAGATGTATGTCTGCAGAGGTATATTTGGACACTGTCTTTAATAAACCACGCGCTACACCTGAAACTGTGTCGTTATTAGTTAAATTTTGTGTAAAATTGTTTTTTTTGGATGATTTTCTATTGCGGTTGAAGTAAGTCATTATCTTAAAGAACGAGGATTGAGAATCATATCACTCCATTTAAGTTTCTAAAAAGGCATTTATAGGAGCTCTAGAATGAACTTTAATCTTTTTTATCTACGAGGCGCATCCAGAAAATTTCCCTATTTAAAAGAAAAAAAAAGAACTCGCACTTCCTCGGGCATATTTATTGGCAACAAGTACAGCAATGTTTCAGTTATTTTTCAACATAGCCACCACCAGAATTGAGACACTTGTCGTATTTTGGGATCCACTTTTTTATACCTCTGTCGTAGAACTCTGTCGCCTGTGAATGGAACCAGCCTTCCTGTCTCAGAACACCGTGCACATCCCTTTCCGTACCGACAGCGTCTGTTTGAAATTGGGTCCTGACCGAAGATCCACTATGATGCCAATGCATGGATTGCTGCTTGGTTTGCGGGGTAATGTGCGAAATCCAAGTCTCATTGCCCGTGACGATCCTGTCGAGGAACTCGTCGCCGTCATCGTGATACTGTAGCAGAAATGTTAGTGCTGATCCTGAGCGTCGAATCTTGTGTTCGGGTGTCAGTTTTAGGCTCATAGACCTGATAGAGCTGACGATGAATTTCAATTGGCGCAATGCTTTGTGCAATCTAGATCACCGACCGAACCTTGCAGTCAGCGGGAGAAGAAATTAGAGTTTCCATTTCGGACCATTGCTACTCTGCACTGGCACGAATCGAGACTTGTCAATCTGGCATATGATTAATACATCATAGATCTGTAACGCACGCGAATTTAACACGGCTAATTACGTTTACTTTAAAGGGGAAAACATCGTTAAACTTACTTTCTGGATGCGCCTCGTATAATCTTTCTTTCTATACATTTCTCTATAATATTTTCTGTACTCACTTGTAAATAGCCAATCAATGCGCCTGCGTTGATGTTGCGCACAATCTCAGTAATGTGACGTCTGTCTATCGCTTTCATGTCCCATATTACTATGATGCCGTTCACTTGGCATCGAGGGTTCAGAAATATTATGTCACTTACTGCTTGTGATATGTACATAAGTTCCGTGAAGCTCGTTTCTTTGGGGTTCCATTTCGCTAGAAAAATCAATAAATTCATTTATTTTTGAGAAGGCAAAGAATACTTTAACCCCTTCCCTGTTTTGCCCGTACGTCGTACGGGCACAGCTTTTGGGCCTTTACTGGTTTGCCCGTACGGCGTACGGGCAATCTGATTTCTATTTCACTTGCACTGTTTCGGCCATTTTTTCCCAATTTTAGTAACAAATTATTCGTATATATATCCAGTAAACGATAGTTTGCATTTTATTGTATTTTCTACTCTGATTGGTTCGAAAGCGAGGGTTTTTTCGCATGTTTTGTATCTCAGAAGACGAATTGTTATCTTTCAGTGCATTGCTTTCTGGTTATATTTTACTAAACGCTTGATAATTTTATTGATGTAAGAGTTGAATAATATATTTTTACTTTTAAATAATGGATAATTCAGAGCGTATAGAGATAAATTTCTTTTTTTAATTTTTTTTTTTTTTATTTTTTTTTTTTTTTTTTTTTTTTTTTTTTTCTTGTGATTCGAACTGTGACTCGGAATCAGAAACTGAATTATCTGTAAATGATAGTAGCGAAAGTTTACTAGATGACCTAGATAGTAGTGACTCTAATAGTAGTACAGATGGAATCAGTCAAGCAAGACAATTTTTTGAAATTAATTGTGATAATTCTTCGGATCCGCCTCCTAGATTTGATTTCGCTGGAATTCCAAAAATTAACTTGGATATCGATGAGACTAAAGGTAAACTTCAGTTCTATGATGCTTTCATAGAAAGAAAAAAAGTTGTAATAAATGCTTAAAAATATTAGAAATGTTAATTTTAATAACATATCTTTACTTAAAAATGTAAAATAAACAAAAAAATGCAATAAAAAATGTGACATTTTTTGACCGAATTCTGGAAAAAAATGAAACTGTCAAAGGGTTAATGAGATTTATTTCTGCTAACTTAAGACAAAAATGAGTTTTTTATTAAACCTCATAATTTTCTTTAAAGAAAGGTTTATAAATAATAGCAAAAACCAGGTATGGTTTAGAATTTCTCCATTTTGCCCTCAAAAATCAAGCAGACTTTATTAGCGACAGATAATCATTTTTATTGCTTTTCGTCAGTTCTATTATTAAGTACAGTGGGCTCTACTTAATGTGATCACTGTTATTGTTATCAATCGCTCATTGTTATCGAAATCACTTGGTCCCGATTTTCTCTTTTCATTTCTGTGTTAAAATTATCGCTTTATGTGATCATTACATCGTTCAATGTTATCAGTTTTCGAACCTCATTTTAACTGGCAAAGGAATATTCACAATCTATTCAGAATTAACCCAATCTTTTCCTTCCCTTCGCTGTTGTTTGAATTTCCGAGAATTCTCCTGTTCAACCTAGGGAAATTGGGAATGAACAAAGGAGTGGGAAATGACACGTTCCTGGAATTTTTCAGAAATACGCACACCCTGCTGGTGGTCAGTGGATGTATCGTTTTATGTGATCATTACATCGGTTAATGTTATCAGCTTTCGAACCTCATTTTAACTGGCAAATGAATATTCGCAATGTATTCAGATGAGACCCATCCTTTCTTTTCCTTCGCTGTTGTTTGAAATTTTGAAAATACTCCCTCTTCCAACTAGGGAATTAGGGAATGAACAAAGGAGTGGGTATTGGTATGGTATGGTTTGGAGTGCTACGGTCTACTTTTTGCGACACAAGGGCTAATGAGACCGAGACCTACAGCTTAAAGCCGATTCCGACCGGCTACGAACATCCATGCCACTGCGGGATTCGAACCCACGAACTCCGGTACCGAAGGCCAGCACCCAATAAAGGAGTGGGAAATTACACGTTCCTGAAATCTCCGTTTTCAGAAGTGCGCACACCTTGCTGGTGGTCAGTGGTTGTCAGATAAGCAGAAGGCAACATATTCTTATCAGAACTGAGTAGGAACGTATTCACAATTTATGCCTTGCTCGCTTACATGCAGCTTGTAAGCAATATGGAAGCGAAATGATTTAACATTAAAACAAAAGATCGAAATTTTAGGTTGGGTTGGTTGGGAGCACTTACGGTCTACTTTTTGCAACACGAGGGCTAATGAGACCGGGACCTACTGTTTAAAGCCGATTCCGAACGGCTACGAACATCCATGCCACTGCGGGATTCGAACCCACGAACTCCGGTTCCGAAGGTCAGTGCCCTAACCATTCGGCCATCGTTCGGCGATCGAAATTTTAAATCGTTATGACAGGTTGATTATAATTACGAACAGTTTATCAATGAACTTCGTAGAAAAAATTGTAGACAGTGAACAATTGATCAATTTTTAAAAATTATGTATACAATTCTTATGTCTTAAAGGATAATATACAGTGCATAAATATAAGGTGAGTTTTTTCATTTTGTTTTGAAATTTAGTAGGTGGGAATTAAAAAGGAGGCGGCGTAAATTTATCGAATTTTGCATATCGTTTATTGTTATCAGTCAGTTATTGTTATCGAAATAACGGTGTCTCAAACTGATCACATTAAGCGAAGTTTACTGTATTAAAAAAAAAAGTCGTGACTGTTAAGAAATGACCTCGACTTATTTTGAAAAGGTTTCAGTAAAAAGATTACCAACGGTAATATTCTGTTTGGCGTCTACCATTAACAAAACAACCTTTTTAAAAGCTTGCAAGGAGATTACATTAATTTTTGTGTACGTTCCAGATATACAACATGATAAAACAAAAGTCTAAAAATTACAAATTTGCTTTTCAAAAGAGTATTTCTTGTTATTATTGGAGAGGACAAAAATGAAGTAGTTAAACATTTTACTCACAGGCTTCGCTGTAAGTTTAGTTTTTCGAAAATATGCTACTTTTTATTGACACGATTTCTGAAACACATTGAAAAAAAGTTTAATCCTGTTGCAGAGAGTTAATGTATGTGGCATTAATCATTTCAGAAATTATCTTCTGCAACGTAATTTCTATGGTAAACAAACGCATTCTGTATAATCACATCGCGTTGCGATTGATCAGTATATTGATTTTTTCAACTCCTCTTCTTAGCCCACTCTCCTGTTTCTAATCATGGATCTTGTTGGTGCTTCAACCACATTTGGCGAAATTGGCGTGCTTGCAGCGTGGCGTTTGAAATCTGGCGAGGGGATCGTAACTCAACAAATTGATACATAAACAAAAACAACATTTTGAGGAAAAATTTTACAAAAATTGAATATTTAAAATCTAATTGAATTAACAAAGAAAACACAAAGGAAACACATAACATTCATACTAAATAGACTGAAACATTCACTTAATCACAAATTAAATAAACTGAGTGTGATTTTCATCACAAATTTGTGATTTAGTGTAAATTGTAAAATTAATTTAAACAAAAAAAAAAAGGAAAACTGTATTTTGAGTGGAGGTTGAAGAGGAGTTGTAAAATTGAAAATTTTTTTTCAAATCTCTTATTTTGAAAATGTGTCAGTAAAAAGATTACCAACGGTAATATTCTATTTGGCGTCTACCATTAACAAAACAACCTTTTTAAAAGCTTGCAGGGAGATTACATTAATTTTTGCGTACGTTCCAGATATACAACATGATAAAACAAAAGTCTAAAAATTACAAATTTGCTTTTCAAAAGAGTATTTCTTGTTATTATTGGAGAGGACAAAAATGAAGTAGTTAAACATTTTACTCACAGGCTTCGCTGTAAGTTTAGTTTTTCGAAAATATGCTACTTTTTATTGACACGATTTCTGAAACACATTGAAAAAAAGTTTAATCCTGTTGCAGAGAGTTAATGTATGTGGCATTAATCATTTCAGAAATTATCTTCTGCAACGTAATTTCTATGGTAAACAAACGCATTCTGTATAATCACATCGCGTTGCGATTGATCAGTATATTGATTTTTTCAACTCCTCTTCTTAGCCCACTCTCCTGTTTCTAATCATGGATCTTGTTGGTGCTTCAACCACATTTGGCTAAATTTGCGTGCTTGCAGCGTGGCGTTTGAAATCTGGCGAGGGGATCGTAACTCAACAAATTGATACATAAACAAAAACAACATTTTGAGGGAAAATTTTACAAAAATTGAATATTTAAAATCTAATTGAATTAACAAAGAAAACACAAAGGAAACACATAACATTCATACTAAATAGACTGAAACATTCACTTAATCACAAATTAAATAAACTGAGTGTGATTTTCATCACAAATTTGTGATTTAGTGTAAATTGTAAAATTAATTTAAACAAAAAAAAAAACAACAAAAAAAACTGTATTTTGAGTGGAGGTTGAAGAGGAGTTGTAAAATTGAAAATTTTTTTTCAAATCTCTTATTAAGATTATTCAAAACTAGCATATAGCCCATCATATGACGTTATCAGTAAAGTTTTTAATTTTCGAGAATTGTAAAGTACAATCTCCTGATACTGTGAATGCAGTTTAGAATCACGTTAAATTCATTTAATCTAACCTTGTGGTTATGTATGAAAAGCACACAAACGAACAAACTTCTTAATTTTTAAAGATATGTAACTTAAACGTTAGATATTTATGAGTCCGCGAAATAGACTCCTAGACTTTTAGGAAAAGAATTGATTGTTAATACCGGTGATAAAATTTTCATCGCACCAAAAAAAAAAAAAAAAAAAAAAAATTGATAGTTCAATTTAAAATTATCACATATGTACTTAATCAAGACAAATATCAAAGAAAATTATTGACGTCATACCTAAGTTCCGTGATAAAACGTAAGAAAATAATGCAGACGATATTTAAATAATTTAAAATAAGAAATGATTAAATGAGATGGTTAAAGAAATGACGTATAATGCCAGAAAAAATGTTTTTTCCTAGTATGTGCCAAATTGATAAATTTAATCGCCTGCTTTTAAAATGGGGCTTTATGTAATGGCATTAAACGCTCTAAGAGGGGGGAAGGGGTGGATATCGAACGTTTTAAAGACGACAGTATTTTTTGCTGCGGTATGAAGCATATTTATACCAATTTATTTTAGAATCGGATCGATAGTTTAGGAGAAGATAAACTTTACTCGCTTTGAATTTTGCTAACCCTAACTCATCAAGAATCCAATATGGATGCTTCTATCCATTCCAGGTCCAACCGCTTCATAAATTCGAGGACAGACGGACAGATAACTTAGGATATTATTATATAGGGGATGTTCTTCGTTTAAAACTTAACATTCGTGAGCAAAATAATAATTCTATAAATAAATCTTATTTTTACCTATTTATGTGATAAATTGATAAATTTAATCGCCTGCTCTTAACCGGGGAAAATAGGGCTCGAAATAATGGCATTAAACGCTCGAAAAGGGGGGAAAGGGTGGATTTCGAACGTTTTAAAGACGACAGTATTTTTTGCTGTGATATGAAGCATATTTATACCAATTTATTTTAGAATCGGATCGATAGTTTAGGAGAAGATAAACTTTACTCGCTTTGAATTTTGCTAACCCTAACTCATCAAGAATCCAATATGGATGCTTCTATCCATTCCAGGTCCAACCGCTTCATAAATTCGAGGACAGACGGACAGATAACTTAGGCTATTATTATATAGGGGATGTTCTTCGTTTAAAACTTAACATTCGTGAGCAAAATAATAATTCTATAAATAAATCTTATTTTTACCTATTTATGTGATACATTGATAAATTTAATCGCCTTCTCTTAACCGGGGAAAATAGGGCTCGAAATAATGGCATTAAACGCACAAAAAGGTAGGAAAGGGTGGATTTCGAACGTTTTAAAGACGACAGTATTTTTTGCTGTGATATGAATCATATTTATACCAATTTATTTTAGAATCGGATCGATAGTTTAGGACAGTGGTTCTTAACCTTTTTAAGCCGCGACCCAAATTTGAGAAATATGTTCATGTCACGACCCAAAAAAAGTCAAAACTTTTTCATTGCTTTATTTTAGAGCGTATTTTTAAAAAATCTTCAATCCTACGATGATGATTTTTTTTAACTTTCAAATTTTTTATTTATTTTTTTAATAATAAAGATAAACAAAAGTACTTTTCGATCCAAGGAAAATTTAATTAATAATCAAGTGTTTTTAATAATTTTTATTGACCAAATTAAAATATATTTATAACTTTTTGAAAATAATTGACATTTTAACTTATTCCTAAAAAAAAAAAAGAAATATCAATACATATGTTAAGTTTTTTAAATTTTAAATGCAAGTCATACAGTTTTAATGAGAACCTTATGCTTGAATACATTTTGAAAGATCTTCAAACCTCGGTTGAATGCTTGTCAAGGAGCACCTTATATCTATTTCAGGATTTAACTTGTTCTAGGAGGTGTTGGTATTACTTATTATTTGGTGTATTACTAACTTTTTTGGTTCGACTCAGCGCGACCCAAGAAATATGCTTCGCGACCCAATTTTGGGTCGCGACCCATAGGTTAAGAACCGCTGGTTTAAGAGATCAACTTTACTTGTTTTGAATTTTGCTAACCCTAACTCATCAAGAATTCAACATGGATGCCTCTATCCATTCCAGGTCCAACCGCTTCATAAATGCGAGGACAGATAACTTAGGCTATTATTATATAGGGGATGCGCTGTGTTTATACACTGTGTTCTAAAAATAGATTGAAGCACGCCAGTTGTAACGTGAATCAAATATTAAAGAAAATAAAAGGTTGAAATTTCGGATACATGTGCCAGTCGTGAAATAAATTTAACAATTTAATACGGAAAACAGTTGCATCTTACACACATTGCTGTAAGGGGAAGGAATGCGTATTACCAGTGCAGAGTGAACCACAATGATTGTACAGGAATTGAGAGATGATGTGCACTACGTTATACATGCTGTATATCAGAGGTGGGCAAATACTTTTAAGCGCGGGCCAAAATGAAATTTTTCAAAATGTCTCCCGGGCCGGAGGACTCTACCGCGTACGCTGTGCACACGCGAATGTTTTGGGGGGAATTTTTTTCCCTGCCCAAGAAATATTTTTCACAAAAACATTATAAGTATCATTTTAAAGCATTTGGACAGAGAAATTTGACAGTTAATAAAACATAATAGTAATGATAAGTTGTCTTACTTATTTGTATATGCGAACCATTTGTGCCCAGTAAAATAGGTCACGTCATTTTTAAAGAAATGGGATCCATTACATTAAATGAATGGTCATTCAATAAATCAGTTAATGAAAGATTTTATTTTGATATTTATTTATAGCTTAAGGATACAAATTATTTTATTTTAATCATAGTTATTACATTTTTATATTTATATTACATTTTGTAAATATAACAGTAAATAGAATTATAAAAATAAAAGACAAACATCAAACGTTAAAATAGAATAGTCTTAGTGAATGCGAAACGTGAAATCTGGAATGTTCGTTTGATATTATTTCTTCAAAATTTGGATCCAAATCGCTTGTAGCAATCCTTGATACCTAGTGTAGAATTTCGTCAGTAATTTGTGATCGATATTTATTTTTCGTGTAAATCATTAACGGAAAAGTTCTTTCAGAAATATATGTTGAACCAAATAAAACTAGGTATTTTTGAACATAGTTAAAAAAATGTTTGAAATGTATTCAAAGCACTGTAGAAAACACTCAACTCGTTTGAGTGAAAATTTTCTTTTAGTAAATTATTTAACTGCAAATCAATTAGTTCTAGTTGAATTTCAACAGGAGCTTCTTGCACGTCAAAATTGAAAGGTTGACTAATTACTGATAAAGGTTTTTCAATAGCTTTGAAATCTTGATTATTTATCTGTATACTACGCATACAAATACTGTTGATTTCAACAAAATCGCATATAAGAGATTACAAAAATTGCATGCAGTATTTTTCAACGGGCCGGATAAAGTAAGCAAAAGGGCCGGATCTGGGCCGCGAGTCGGCTATCTATTTACACTTATGCTATCTATTTACACTTATTTACTTATTGGTATTACTGTGCTGACTGATTCCCAATTTGAAATATAAGTTTTAAAAGGAGTGAAAACAAATGATTTAAATCGATGATTTTTTCAAAGAAAATCAACTGATTTAAATCATGCCAACCCTGATTATAGATGTTAATATTTTACTGTTAGATGTGTCTGATGATTCTGATACAAATTCAGAACTGTCTTGTAATGTTCTAGATTATTCTTCAGATGACAGACATAGTAAACTCAGCTCCGATGATTATTCGATTTCTGACGGGCATTTTATCGAAGTTGATTGGGAATACTCACCTGTTCTGTTTCCCACGATTAATGTAACCGGTATTCCAGCCGTACATATAAAAGTCGATGACACCTCTGACGAACTGACAGTCTTCTCTCTATTTACTCTGTGATTGCAAACAGAGAACATTTAGGGGTATTTGTGTACCAAAGTGATAAAATAAAAAAAAGTGCTTTAGTTCATTACTTATGAAAATTTTAAAAAATATTTTGCTTGCCTTTTATGCAAAGTTAGGACTTTGGTTACATGCAACAAAAATACGATTTTCAGGTAAAAAAAAAATGACATGTTAAGGGTGTGGGGTTACCAGTGTGAACGGAAGTGAATACATTCTGCCCACTCCGTATGAGGCAGCAACGAGTATTAGGACTAATTGCAATGCAATTATTGCGTAATCTTTCGGAAACCTGCGAGACAAGCAACGTAAAACTGGAACGCCGTAGAGGGAAATTTCAGAGGGAATATGTCAGGTAATACCAATTTTAATTTAAAGCTTCTAAACAAATAGATAAATTCTTACTTAAAGTAGTAGCGAATGAATTAGTGTGTATAACAAAATTACCACGTTATGAACATTGCTAAATAGCAAAATAGGATATTCCAGAATATCGAGAACGGGCAGTTTAAGGGTGCCCCGGATTTTGATTCTTAACCTATATAAATCATCGTCAAGTATTCGAATTCTTTTACATAATTTTTTTTTTTAGATAATGTTAAAACTATGTTCTAATAGTTTGGCAAATGCATAAAATCTCTGTATACTGTTTTAAATACTTTAATAATCACAGTTTACGCTTTTCACTGCATCTTTATTGCTTTATAAAAAAGTAGGTATCTGTACTTTCTGTTAAGTTTCAGCATGATTTAGAAACTTTTAAAAAAATTACTCTCCATACTTCTGCAAATTTAAAGATTTGGCACAATTTGTATATAAATTTTATATATACCGTATTTCTCACTGTTTTAATGATTATAGTTTATTCTTTTTATTACATTTTTGTTGCTCTTGTGGATGTTTCATGTAGCTATCTTAAATAGCATGGTGAAACTATTGGCGCCAAAAAACAAGGGAGTAACCGAAACTGTATTTTCATCCAGGAACTACATTGCTAAATATTAAAAAAGAAAGGATATTCAGGGATATCAAGAAATATTGACTGGCATTGCGGAATTTCAATAAATACTTTCAGGGATATCAGGGAAATATTAACAAGTATTGCTGAACATCAAAAAATGATATTCAGAGATATCAAGAAATAGTGACCAACATTGCTGAACACCAAAAAATATTTTCAGGGATATCAGGGAAATATTGACAAACATTGCTAAATATCAAAAAATGATATTCAGGGATATAAAGATATATTGACCAACAAGCATTGCTAAACATCAAAAAATGATATTCAGGGATATAAAGATATATTGATCAACATTGTTGAACATCAAAAAAAATATTTTCAGGAAAATATTGACAAAAATTGCGAAATATCAAAAAATAATACTCAAGGATATCAAAGTGGGAATTCTTTAGTGTGTGGGGGGGTCCATTTGATTTAGGCTGACATTTTTGTACTGTGTCATGCATACATATTGTTACGATGTTGTAAAAAAAATAGACGAAAGTACTTTACCTATATCCATAAAAAGTAGTACGTGTCCCTTTTCATCAATGTAGGGTAAATAATAGTAAAAATTTAGTTTCAAAAGAGATTCTAAGTTCGATGGGATTTTTACGTATTCTGGATTCTTCTTCATAAATGAGTGAGATGTTTTGATATTTTCGAATGCTTTGATGTAGTCGAACTTTCTAACCCTCAAATAACGAAGCAAGTACTCTTCATCTGTTCTGTAATTCCCTTCTTCCTCTTCTGAAATAAACAGAGATACCATATCAGCTTTGACACTAGAACCTCGTGATGGGTCATTTTGGCCCCAAATCTATTTTGTGTTCAAATTTTCTCAAAAAGTTACTGACGAAATGAAAACAAATTTCTTGACTTTTCCTTATTTTATACCCATAAAAATCTATAGAAATAAAACACTGAAAACTCTGTGCATTTGCGAAAAATGGTGGATTACTAAGCTTCCAAGCGTGGAAACAAAACTGTAGGTATTAGTTCCAACCATAAAATACCAATATGTAGAAAATGTACAAATATATACACTGTCTACTAATAAGTATTTGGACTCCCGTGATAGAAAAGAAAAACTAACTTTATTCAAAATCAATAATTGGTAGAGCCTCCACGAGAGGTAATTACAACGTGAACCCTCCGGAACATACTTTCCACAAGTCTTTGTGTTACAGCTAGTGGTATTGTCTGCCACTCGGCTTGAAGTAGACAAGTTCCTTTACCGATTTTGGACGGGTAGTGCAACTCTTAATTCGGCGATCCGACTCGTCCCAGAGGTTCTCGATAGGGTTCTGCCTGGGCAGGCCAGTCCATTCGATGAATTCCATTGGCACCATACCAAGCCTTGGTTAACCCCGAAACATGACAACTGGCATTGTCGTCCTGAAAGTAACAGGGGTCCAACCCAGTTTCTTTGGTCTGCCTACTCGGGGCACATTCCGACAATCACCGCTCACCTTCCACTTCTTAATCCCATAGGCCACTGTCGATTTTGGGTACTTCAGATCTCTAGATATGTCTCTAAAGGATCAGCCATATTTGCGATATCCGATTATTATACCTTTCTCGAAATGAGAGAGCACTGAACTGCGCGGCATCTTGCATGCGACTAACGCCGAGGCTGTTTCCTACACGGTGTATACAGGCGGAGGCCGTGACGTACCTCAGGACCGCAGATATCGTCATTTGCATAGGTGTCCAAATACTTATTGGTAGACAGTGTATATATATATATATATATATATATATATATATATATATATATATATATATATATATATATATATATATATATATATATAAGTTGGCCAAACTACATCCGAACTGTGTAAGCTTGACTGGTAAGAATCTAAATATTTCCATTAGCCCCTTAATGCACAGTTATTTTAAAAAAGGCGGGCAAAAAAAAAAATAATAATTTTTTTAATGTAAAAAACACAATTTAGAACGTAAATATATATTGAAAAAATGAGCGAATCTGAATCTGAATACGCTGTCAGAAAGTGGCTCACAAGGCAGAGATAAGTCGTAAGTTATAAGTAGAAAAAAAAATATATTTTATACTTGAATAAGTAAGTGTTATAGCTTACAATCCCGTGTAAATGATAAATATCAATAACACGATTGTTCTTGTTTTGCTTTCACATTGTTATTTTTAATTCTCGATTGCATTCGAGTGTGAAAAATTATAGCAATGAAGTAGCCAGAATTATTTTTTGGGGAGAGTACTAAGTCTTAATACAAAGTACAGTGTACTTTCAGTCTCGTAAAACAAAGTTATTGTACACAGACACGCATATAAAGAATATACATGCGTAGATACATGTCTTCTTTACATCCGTAGTCTTTCATGTATACAAAAATATGTCATAAAACAGATCAGTAACGCTGTACGTAATTTCACTGTATCTTGAAAAATTTATTTGCAACCCCATTGTGACTTTTAATTTACGCTGTAAATTCTTTACACTCTTGTATATCAGATGTGATACACAATGATATATAATATATAAAAAATAAATAAATGAAAATTATTACATGCCTGCATGTATATACCTTGTTGAAAATTGACTCATGTAGTACACAATCTCGGGTAATTCAGCATCATTACGCTGTAACTTCCAGTCAATACTCTGCAGGTACATATTTATAATTTAAATTGTCCTTTGTCAACAAACTATCATATTCGTCAACAATCTGCAGCTTACGAGATTTATTCAATATTTCTGTTAATATGTCTTATACCTTTAATAAAGGTTCTAAATGTTTAATCGAAATATTCTAGCACTCAGACCGAAGGCTGGGTGCGAAGGAGCTAGTATAATATATAAAACTTGTGTATAAAATAAAGTTCTTATTGTGTATCACAGGAGATATACAAGCGTATGAAGCATTAGATGTGTATATCACATGGGATGTACAGGAGAAGATAAGAATTAAAATATTCCAACCTCCCTAAAATAGAAACATTTTCTATTTCAAATAGTTATATAGGATATTGTAGAATAAGATAAATCCAATATAGCTGGTACCTAACTACTTTAACACTTGACATGCGGATATACTTCAATGCCCACTTACGCGTGTTGCGGGCGTTTTTTCGTGAATAGCGCGAAAGTTTAGTTATTCAGAAAAATAGCAGTCAATCGAAAACTACTTTGTTTTTAAGAATGAAACTTTTTTTATTTTACACTTCAATATATACTGTATGATTATTAAAAAAAAAACCAATATTTTTACGAAATCTCCAAAATAAACGATTTTTAAAATGAAAGTCCGATAATCTGTCAGCGCCTATTTCTTCATCACTATCTTTGTCACAACGGCTCATTTTACCAATTTTGTATTCAACAATAAAAAACAAAGCTTCAAATTGACAAAACACGACTTGTACGTTCTGGAGCTAGGAATTCGACTGAAGACGAAATAACGCAACAAAAGACCGAGTCACTCGACAATCCTAACTTGTGGAAAGAAAAAATGCAAAGCATTGCATAGCAACTCAAACAACACGCATATAATGTCACACAGACATATAATTATATGTATTTAGTAGATTTGTGATGGTTAGCGGGTATAAAAAACTAATATTTTTACGAAATCAAAAAACTAAACGATTTTTAAAATTTTATAGTGTATTCAAAAATATTTTTTCATGGCAAGTACAAATAGAACTATTTATTATCAATTTTGTATTCAACAATAAAAAACCAAGCTTCGATTTGACAAAACGCGACTTGTACGTTCTGGAGCTAGGAATTCGATTGAAGACGAAATAACGCAACAAAAGACCGAGTCACTCGACAATCCTAACTTGTGGAAAGAAAAAATGCAAAGCGTTGCACAACAACGCAAACAACACGCATATAATGTCACACATACATATAATTATACGTATTTAGTAGATTTGTGGTGGTTAGCGGGTATAAAAAACTAATATTTTTACGAAATCAAAAAACTAAACGATTTTTAAAATTTTATAGTGTATTCAAAAATATTTTTTCATGGCAAGTACAAATAGAACTATTTATTATCCATTTTGTATTCAACAATAAAAAACCAAGCTTCGATTTGACAAAACGCGACTTGTACGTTCTGGAGCTAGGAATTCGATTGAAGACGAAATAACGCAACAAAAGACCGAGTCACTCGACAATCCTAACTTGTGGAAAGAAAAAATGCAAAGCGTTGCACAACAACGCAAACAACACGCATATAATGTCACACATACATATAATTATACGTATTTAGTAGATTTGTGGTAGTTAGCGGGTATCCACCACAAATCTACTAAATACGTGACTCGCGTTCCAGGGACAGACTGCAAAAAACTTAAAAGTACGTTGCCCGCACGCGAAGTGTTAAATGACCTCGGTTTCAGACAGATTTTTATGGGGAAGAAAATTACAAAATTTTTAATCGAAGCAATAAAGTTCTGATAAAAAAAATAATGGTTGATGTTTTCGGAAATATTGCATATGACAATGGAACAATAGTCTCTTAATAGTTCCAAATGACTTAAGTGATTCGGAATCGAATAAAGGAATAGAAATTCCGACGTCATATGCTGAGTTATTTAAGAAGGAAAACATTATACACATATATGAATAAGACATTCAACGGAGGTATCTGTATAGAAGAAAATTATAAAGTAATACAAAAAGTAAAAGAAGTAATAAAAAATAATTGAAGTTCATTCTCGAACAGGAAACAAAGAGGGAAATACATTCGAAAACGTTTTTGGTTATTCGGCGTTTATCCCTCTATCGTTTATTTTCAGTAGTTAAATCGGTTTCCATGCAAATTAGGTAATCATCCATATAAATAAAGATGTGAGTAGGCTTGTAAACACGATCGGGCACAAATGGTGAGGCTTGGCTTGGTTTGAAGCATTTTGAGTCTACTGTTTTGCTACACAAGGACAAATGAGACCGGGACCTACTGCTTAAAGCCAATCCTGAATAGTTTCAAACATCCATGCCAGGAGTGGAATTTAAACCCAGGAACTCTGGTACCAATGAGCAGCGTCCTAAAGAAAGCAGAAATGTTAACAGCTACATGCATGAAACTTTTTTTCCCGATGCAGATGGCAATACATACAGATATTTTTAATGCCGAACACGGCTGCGCAGCTGTTACTCATTTACTAGCACCCGGAAAGCACATGCAGCTTAAGGAATGCTATGTACGTGAGTAACATCCTCGTAATTTAGAAGCAGGAACCAAGCAAAAGGCCCCCAGCCTGTCACATCCAGAGGTATCATTGGAGAATTTGGAGGGCATTGTGAGCACAAACCTAATTTATGCACCCCAGTCGTCATTAATGAACATGGCAGGCTTTGACAACCTTTGACAAGATAGAGACTCGAACTCACTTCCTTCCGATAATGAGATCGAAGCCTTTGCTGGAGGAACTACCTCGGCTCATATACATGAAACTTGGTACAGGGATCTACATGATCACCTTACAAAACTTCTCGTATACCTTTTTAAGAAAATCGAGCTTTATGTTAAATTAGCTTTACGTTTATTTTATGTTTAAGGACATTTTAACTGATTTTCACATATTATAGCTATACAAATTTGCATACATGTTCAAATTGGTACCATAATGGATACACGGTTGCATGTGACGTAGAACACGTAATAGAATTTATTTTGAACAGCCGTTTTTGAGACAGAGGATAAGACGGCATAAAATCCTTTTTACTTATATGACACTTCATTGTTAATTTGTCTTACATAAAGGATCGTTTTCTAAAACTGACGTTATTATCGTTAACATTGTTATTCAGCGTATTAAAGATTTTAAACTTGAAACACACACACACACACACACTTAAGATCTTCAACCTTGGTTTCGTAAAAACCTGCGGTTACTTCTAACATACCCAAGGATTCCGCAGGTAATCATTATTTGCTCAATCTAAGCGGCAAAATTTTTGAAAATAATTTAATTTAGGATCGATATATTGATGTATCGATCTTTGTCAATTTATAAAAGATCGAATTCTTAAGGGCAACTTGCTTGTAAAAATAAATATCAATATAAATATTTAATGGGCAAACTAAAATCTTAAAATTCGTGAAAGTCACCTGCTTTAAATAGAAACGTATTACGTCAAATATTGCATCTTGTACTACCAAATCAAACATATCAAATCTGTTAACATCATTCTGTCTGTTAAATACGGTCACGGACAAGAGAGTGTTCTTTCGGTTTTACATTAGAACTGATACCTTTTATTATTTACGACGAGTACCCGTACTTTGCCAAGGTGATTTATATGTATATCCCCTATATAATAATAGCCTAAGGTGTCTGTCGGCAAATTTTTGAAGCGGTTGTACCTGGAATGGATTCCTCGGCTAAGGGCAGGCGATTAAATTTATATGGTGTCTGTCGGCAAATTTTTGAAGCGGTTGTACCTGGAATGGATTCCTCGGCTAAGGGCAGGCGATTAAATTTATCAATTTATTCACGTAATAAATAGGTAAAAATAACATTTTTTTTCTAGCATTATGACGTCATTCCTTTAACCATCTCATATAATCATTTCTTGTTTTAAATTATTTAAATATCGCGTGCATTATTTTCATACGTTTTATCGCTGAACTTACATATTAAGCAAATAATTTTCTTTTATATTTGACTTAAATAATAGATTAAGTATATAAGTGATAATTTTAAATTCAATCATCGATTATTTTTTGTTGTAATGAAAATTTTATCATCGGTATTAACAATAAATTCTTTTCATATAAGTCGAGGACTACTAAATATCTAACTTTTAATTTATATATATTTGGAAATTAAGAAGTTTGTTTGTTTGTTATACATAACCACATGGTTTGATAAATGAATTCCATGTGCTTCTAAACTGCATTACAGGATCGGGAGCTCTAGAGCGTATGACGATAAATAAACTATTGAGAGTGAACCAGATAGTTCTCAGCCAAAAAACAAACCATTTTATTACCTGCCTCATTGGGTACTTAACAGTTCTGGAATATTAAAAATTTTACTGATCCCGTCATATGATGGGCTATATGCTAGTATTATATATATATATATATATATATATATATATATTATATATATATATATATATATATATATATATATATATATGTGAGTATAATGTATATATATATAAATATATATATATATATATTTATGTATGTGTATATATGTGTGTGCTTATATTGTGTGTATATATATAAATATATATTATATAAATATACATATACAAAAATATATATGAATGTGTGTTTATATATGGGTGTGTATATGTATGTGTGTATATATATATATATATATGTGTGTGTATATGTATGTGTGTGTTTATATATAAGTGTGTGTGTATATATATGTGTGTGTGTGTATATATGTGTGTATATATATATGTGTATATATATATGTGTATATATATATGTGTGTATAACACACACACACACACACACACACACACACACATATATATATATATATATATATATATATATATATATATATATGTATAATATTTATAAACACTTAAACAAAGATTATAGGTTTCTATTTGTTTTTCGTTTATAACTGTGGAAATTATTCACAAAGCAGTTCATATAATTGACGAATAAACATCTCTTATATGCAGTGCCGGATTACCCATCAGGCCGAGTAGGCAATTGACTCTGAGACCTGAAAAATTTGATTAACCCCTTGCCTTATGAATCGAGCGACGATTGTGTGTGCCACTTTCGGTGAAAGCTTTTCTCATGCGTCGTGACCAGAAGCAGTTTCATCACGGGCTAAATTGTGATCAAAACAGTGGACATTAATAGTACTACGTTTACTATTCAATAAAACCACAGAATTTGATAATTATATTTAATTTCATTTTTATTAAAAAAAAATTATTAATGTTTTTATTTCACATAATATTTCTATGTTTTTGGTTATATAACAAAAGTAAACATTTTCAGTCGTTTAAATGTTTTCTATGTAGAATTTATTGCTTGAATAATTTATAAGTGAATAATGTATAATATTAGTTTCTAAGATGTAATCAGGACACTTTTTAGCATCGTTATTAGCATCAATTTTCGTTTTTGCCATTAGGTTAAATTTTTAGATTTTTTAAAGAATTTTTAAGCATCAACAGTTAATTATTTATTGCATATAATATAATACTCTATCGCAATTACGGCTAAGAACCAACTCTTATATTGCAACTGTAACAAACAATAACGCAAAAACAAAAACTTTATAGCCTAAAAACAATAACATGTCTGATACGAGCTTTTCACTTTTGGTCAGACATAATCATCACGTGTCTGACACGAGGTTCTCATTTTAGGCGCAGCAAAACGATCACGTCTCCCATACGTTATTTTAAGACAAAGAGTTAAACTGAATGTAATTAATTGGAATTCGCAAATGAAATGCTTCATTTTGAGTACTTTATATTACTAAAAGATTTAAAAATTAAAGAAACGGTTCCAGCATCGCGATAATACAAACTTGGTGCCATCAGTGTTTCCAAATGTCATGACAGCATTTAAAATATATAGATGTCTCGTGATAACAACAAACTCTACCAATGAACGACACCTTTTAAAGTTAAAAACTGTCATTGATCTTCTATGACATAAGAAAGACTGAACTTACTTCTTTAATAACAACAAA
Source organism: Pardosa pseudoannulata (assembly GCA_032207245.1). Classification (NCBI taxonomy): domain Eukaryota; kingdom Metazoa; phylum Arthropoda; class Arachnida; order Araneae; family Lycosidae; genus Pardosa; species Pardosa pseudoannulata. Next base: position 160,875,188 of record CM063506.1, on the reverse strand, counting down.
AAACGTAAACGTAACGTTTTTTTTTTTAAATTTGCTTCGTCGAAATGAAATCGTGGAATAGAAAGCTTTTCGATTTCGTCTTCTCAAATGCTAATTAAAAGTTGCCAAAAATTATACAGCAGACGCCAACAGGAATATTCCCAGTAATAAACTTTTACCATCACATTTCCAAAATGAGTCACAGCCATTTCTTATCAATCATGTCTTCTTCTTAGTATGTAATAACATTATTGGCGATAAACAATAATTATTATACTTTGTCGCCAATAAAGTCTGCTTGGCGAGATTTGCGTCGTCGAAATGAAAACGTGGAATAGAAAGCTTTTTGATTTCGTCGTCTCAAATGCTAAATAAAAGTTGCCAAAAATTATACAGCGACGCCAACAGGAATATTCCCAGTAATAAACTTTTACCATCACATTTCCAAAATGAGTCACAGCCATTTCTTATCAATCATGTCTTCTTCTTAGTATGTAATAACATTATTGGCGATAAACAATAATTATTATACTTTGTCGCCAATAAAGTCTGCTTGGAGAGATTTGCGTCGTCGAAATGAAAACGTGGAATAGAAAGCTTTCGATTTCGTCGTCTCAAATGCTAAATAAAAGTTGCCAAAAATTATACAGCGACGCCAAACGGAATATTCCCAGTAGTAAACTTTTACGATCACGTTTTCAAAATGAGTAGAGGCCATTTCTTATCAATCATGTCTTCTTCTTAGTATGTAATAATATTATTGGCGATAAACAATAATTATTATACTTTGTCGCCAATAAAGTCTGCTTGGAGAGATTTGCGTCGTCGAAATGAAAACGTGGAATAGAAAGCTTTCGATTTCGTCGTCTCAAATGCTAAATAAAAGTTGCCAAAAATTATACAGCGACGCCAAACGGAATATTCCCAGTAGTAAACTTTTACGATCACGTTTTCAAAATGAGTAGAGGCCATTTCTTATCAATCATGTCTTCTTCTTAGTATGTAATAATATTATTGGCGATAAACAATAATTATTATACTTTGTCGCCAATAAAGTCTGCTTGGCGAGATTTGCGTCGTCGCAATGAAAACGTGGAATAGAAAGCTTTTTGATTTCGTCGTCTCAAATGCTAAATAAAAGTTGCCAAAAATTATACAAGCGACGCCAAACGGAATATTCCCAGTAGTAAACTTTTACGATCACGTTTTCAAAATGAGTAGAGGCCATTTCTTATCAATCATGTCTTCTTCTTAGTATGTAATAATATTATTGGCGATAAACAATAATTATTATACTTTGTCGCCAATAAAGTCTGCTTGGCGAGATTTGCGTCGTCGAAATGAAAACGTGGAATAGAAAGCTTTTCGATTTCGTCGTCTCAAATGCTAAATAAAAGTTGCCAAAAATTATACAGCGACGCCAAACGGAATATTCCCAGTAGTAAACTTTTACGATCACGTTTTCAAAATGAGTAGAGGCCATTTCTTATCAGTCACGTCTTCTTCTTAGTAAGTAATAATAGCATTGGCGGTAAACAATAATTATTATTTGTCGGCAATAAAGTCTGGCGAAATTTGCGTCGTCCGAATGGAAACGTGCAATATAAAGCTTTTCGATTTCGTCGTCTCAAATGCTAATAAAAGTTGCCAAAAATTATACAGAGACGCAAACGGAATATTCCCAGTAGTAAACTTTTACGATATCAAAATGAGTAGAGGCCATTTCTTATCAGTCACGTCTTCTTCTTAGTAAGTAATAATAGCATTGGCGGTAAACAATAATTATTATTTGTCGGCAATAAAGTCTGGCGAAATTTGCGTCGTCGGAATGGAAACGTGCAATATTAAGCTTTTCGATTTCGTCGGCGCAAATGCTAAAGTCGCCAAAAATAACAGAGCCGACGGCAAATAGAATATTCTTACTGGTAAACTTTTACCATATATTTTCAATGCGAGTCGCGGTCATTTCTTATCAGTCACATCCTTCTAATAATACGTCACAATAATATTGCCGACAAACAGTAGTTATTATTTTTGTCGTCAATAAAGTCAGCTTCCCGAAGCTTGCATCGGCGAAATGGGAAAGTGAAGTGAAAGCTTTTCCCTTTCGTCGACGCAAGAGATAAAGTCGTCAAAAATGATACAAACGAAGCCATATGGAATATCCTCGCTGGTTAACTTTCACGATTTTCAGAACGAGTCCAGACCATTTCTCATCAGTTACGTCTTTTTTCCTAGTACGTAATAATAGTATTGGCGACAAAGATTAATAATGATTCTTTGTTGCCAATAAAGTCTGCTTGGCGAGATTTGCTCTGACGAAATGGAAGAGTACCTTATTGTCTTAGGTATCGGATTGCACGACTGATCGTAAACTGACCAATATTCTAATACGATTCCAAAATTATGTAAAAATACATATACAACAACTTTTATTGAATGGCGTCTTTATAAAAAGAAAATGCAAAGAATGATTTTGAATTTTATTTCAACCAAATGTATTGCAGTAACAAAACTACAAAGCATTTAAACGCATTAATACTATATATATAATTATATATATATAATTTATATATGTATGTGTGTGTGTGTGTGTGTGTAAACTAATAAACAATAGCTTAAAATATTACACCAGCACCTATGAAAAATTAACAAATATGATACTAAGCCCCTTATTCTAAATTCATAATTAGTAAACTTGCTCCAACGTGTGTGTGTGTCTGTAAATTTACTTTAGTTTACTTTAGAAAAGCTCATTCCTTTGCCTTAATTCACGGAAAAGGAATTAATTAACAGTGGAAGGAATCAAACTAACACTTACAAGTTGACGTGTAATAAGGCTTTTAGCTTCTATCTTCTATAATTTGGATTATCTCAATCTATCGCTTTCGGAAACCGAATAAATCGATATTAATAGCTGTCGTTTACAGCAGTATGTACATATAGATTCATTCATTTTCGAAGTAAATTTTTATTCAGATGTCTAAATTATTTATTAGAGATAATTAAAAATTTTCTAATACCTCTATGTAAGTATTATTAATATATCTCCTTATATTTCTAAACTTTATAATTTTTATCAAAACTTCGTATTTAAAAAAAAAGGTTTAAAAATTAATTTCTAATTAAACCTTTATTCTATTCTTAGATTTCATTTGAGTATTTAGTGTGGCATAGTTATTAATTTGACACAAACAAAAATAAGAAGAAATGAAAAAATCAATAAAAATTTAGAAATTATTTTATTTAATTCAATTTTACGTTGATTGTGGGTACATATTGATCGGAACAAACATAAGCAAATAGTGTAAAATAACTGTAGTGAAAAGTTATTCGTGGTTAATATTTTGTGATTAAAATTATCTCTTTCAAAAGTTGTACATGTAGAAGAAATATAGTTCTTTTGTAAATCATTTCAGTCTCTTCAAAGTCATCGCTGGTAAAGTTCGTAAAATAATTGTTCCTTCAGATAGTTCCATAATCTTCATAATCGATTTTTTTGTATATATCTGACGACATTACTCATATTATTTCTCCTTAAACCGTATGCGATGTTAGAGCAAAAACAATCTTCATTTCTTGGTTATAATCATAATTGATAATCTAAATATCTTTCGTTATTCATAATTCAAAAGCCTTGTCAATCGAGAGCTCAGAAAAAGTTTGGATAGTAAAAACTGATGAGTTTTTTGGAACTTGTAATGGCAACTTAAAGTTTTCTTCTTGACTTATGTTTGTCCCTTTTATTGCATATTAGAAATTACTGTTTTGAAATTAGAAATTCATTCTCAGATCATGGATTGTTTCTTTATTTTTCTTCATAAAATTGTCCGGAGGCTCAGTTTTTCGAAACGGAAAAAGTGCTTCCACTTGTCTGTTTAAAATTTTCTTAATAAAAATACCAGAATATTTATTGTAAGAGCGAAATGTGACTTAAAATATTGCAGACGATCCATTAAATTTGTTTAGATGTCCTCCACTGCCAAAACCAACTCGCTTGGAGAATCATCGTCCAAAGATCTGAGAGGAACTGAATTTTGAAGAGCAAC
>CM063506.1:160836160-160858660 GCA_032207245.1 Pardosa pseudoannulata | reverse complement strand
TTTTTAAAGATTACACCAGTATGAGCATTCCAATCCTTGAAAAAGTTACAATTTAATAAACACAAACTTGCCCTTGATCCATTTACTGTATCAATCTTTTTGATAAAAGTTTAAAATTTGTTTTCCCCCTCTTTTTAAACTTCTACATGATCAATGTTCTAAAGAGGGAGATAAAAGAGGAAGCCAACCTAAGGCACGTGTTGCGTATCAGTAAACTAATCAGCATATTTTAGTATGAAATGAATTTCGAAGCAGTAAATATTGAACAGTGATTCGTAAGCATCAATATATTAATTTAAACAGCTGTTCTTTTAAATTTAAAAAAAAAAAGATTAACGGTTTATTTACTAATTTTAGACAGATAAAGAACACACTTAAATTTATGTTCCATTAAATTATCATGAACTTGTGTTGTTAAGGTACTGTACATATATAAAAAAGCAAAAATATTTTTGATAAACCTGTTAGACATGTGTTGTAATGTGCTTACAACATTAACACCAGTGTTCGTTTACAAAGGGGAAACGCAGTAAAAGATATGATACCTTATATTTAGATTAAGACATTTATTCTGTACACTATTTACAAATTGATATCCTTCATTATCATATAACATAACCAGCAATTATATATATTTTATATTCATATTTACACCATAATTATTCAATTCTCTTTTATTATGCGTTATTCCTTAATCACAATGTTGAATTAATAACAGAGGCCTAAATAACCGACATGAATATGTTAAATCTGTTTTACCTTAGTAAAGGCACAGGGGAGCAAACAGGGGCTTTCCGCACGCGGTGTATCGGTCCTCCAGTCAGTACAGGGGATCAGGCAGGGGCTCTTCTCTTGCGGAGTGTCGGTCCAGGCGTTCGGGCGCACGGGATGGCGGTGCTGGCGAACAGGGCTTCGGATTTCAATGTCCAGCTACTCTTGAATCCCGACTTCGACTCCCTACGTCTATGGTGGCATGAGGGTTTCGGTACTCGATTGCTGATTCGGGCTCTCTGGGATGTCCAGCAACTCTTCTATCCCGACTTTGACTCCTTTTTCTTCACTCTCTTTCTCAACTCCTCACCTTGGTTTTAAAGCTCCTTTTTCTTCTTTGCCAATCGCTTGTTTGGTATAATTTCCCCACATCTGTACCCTTTCTGGAGGGTAGGTGCGCTCATTAAAATAGTCCCTTTTGTGAAAGCTGACATTATTTTTAGCCCCTGCCCCCATAACTCACGGTTACATCTCTGTGCGAGCTTGACCATTACGCTGCCATTCCGTGATCTATAACTCCTCCGCAGGGGTCACTAAACTCGAAGTCAACAATCGAAGTCCTAAATTCTTCTTGGAAATTTCTCCCACAGCTGAGCATGCACGTGCTGACCATCGTGGGAAAGTTCCTCGGTACAACATGCCAACTACTCCGGATTCTCCGGATTTGTTCCGGAGAATTGAGAGACATCCGGAAACTCTCCAGATTACTCCAAGAAAATAACAAAAATTTTGAACAACTAAAAGATCACAATTCAGCAATAAAATACAATGTCTTGCCCCCCCCCCAAAAAAAAGGCACTTTTAGACAGTAATGCTGCATGTGAAAGCGTTTTCGAATTTTGTAGACAAATTCTAAAATACCCGATGACAGAAAAGTGTAAATATTTTAATCCGGGTCAGTGTTGTTACAAGGGAAACTTTTCTGAAAAAAAAGTTGCTAAAACTAAAAAAGCTGCTTTGACATTGTAAAATGCATAAATTTTAGTTTATTCTTCATAATTTACTATTGCGTTTATTTTTAATTTAGTTTGCTCCATTTTAATGAAGGAACGAATATAATATGTCAATGTACAATATTTTGAGATTGTCTTGTTTATTATGTATGTAAATTACATACGCATGTACTTTGTGGGTAGTATGTGAAATTTCAAAAACACGCTGTTGCTCATGACAGAGGTACCTGAATGTTGGCATATCTGACCTATATTATAAATTCCTAAGCATTATCTGTAACTTTGATATTTGGAATAGAGTAAAATATTTCTAAGTTTAGACTATGCCTTGTGAAAGCTGGAAGGACTCTTTTCTGGTACAAAATAATTAAGGTACAACGCACATATAAAAAAGAAAAAAATATTTTTGATAACCTTATATTACAAATCCAAACTACTTATTTATACATGAAAAGAATTTGGAAGTAGTAAATATTAAAGTGAAACCGATAAACATATGTATATATATATATATATATATATATATATATATATATACCGTGTGGCCATAATTAAACTGACAGTGCTTGCTCACAGTGTTCTGTAGCGTGATCTATTTGAGAGAATGACGCCACATTTGTAGGAATATTATAAACAAGACGGGCGACGGATTCCCCGACAAAAACAAATTAGTTCCAAAAGTCACCGCTAGGGGAATATTTGGCGCTGTGTTATAGAAAATAGAATGTTAACAAATGCAAATTAATACGAAATAAAATTACCTTTTATTATGCACATTTTCAGATTTAGTTCAAGTGCAATAGGGCAACACTTTTAAAAAAGCGTGGCACTCAAACATCGAGCTTCTTTTTGAATTCAACTTTGCGCAAATGGTATAAAATTGTTTTATGGTTAATCTTTAGCTTCTGGCCGATGCTACGACTATTAACGTGCCGGTCAACTTCAATTATTTCTGTGATTTTGTCGACATTTTCGACGACGGACCTGCCTGTGCGAAGTGAAATTTTACCATAAAAAATGACTGAACGGAATCGACGAATCCAAACTTGTACATAATTAGCTGTTACAATATCGGCACCATAAACACCATTCACAATTTCAGCCGCCTGGCTAGCATTTTCGCCCTTATAAAAGAAAAACTGTAATATGTACCGAAATTTATCTTTGTTTTCTCCCATTTTTAACACCCTGTAACTCACAACTGGATGGACCAAACAAAAAACAGTAAAAAAAAATTTTTAGCGTGAAATGTCACCTTGACAACGAGCATCAATTTGAAATTGTTTGATAGATTTTTTACGAGATATCGACCATTACAGCCATCTACCGAAAAAAATAATGGATTTCTTTTTCCCCAACCTATTATTAAATCATAATTTTATACTGTTATTAAATTATTGTACATTAGCATCATATATAAACTTAATTCAATGTGACATAGCAATGCAAATTTCAAAATAAAACGTTCTCTTTCTCAGTTTGCACAAAATTGTTCAGATGAGCCAGAACTAAAAAGTATTTCTCGGACACATCAGATTCCGTTTTACTTGTTAAGTCAAGGGGTTAATGTCTGGCTGGCTCACAACTCTTTCGTCAATTTTTGAAATACTTGGCTCCTAAAAATCATTAAACGTTACGGAAGCATTTTACAGAATTCCGAAGGAAAAGCCCACATTTTACATTTAGCGATAACTCTGACGTTGAACTTTAATCATGACACCATCTTCTAGATCAGGAGTGGGCAAATACTTTTAAGCGCAGGCCAAAATGAAATTTTCAGAATGTCTCCCGGGCAGGAGGATTATAACGCGTACTCTGTACACACGCGAATGTTTTGGGCGGAGTTTTTTCCCTGCCCAAGCAATGTTATTGACAAAAACTCTGTAAGTATCATTTTAAAGCATTTGGACAGAGAAATTTGACAGTTAATAAATTATAATAGTAATAATAAATTGTCTTACTTAGGTGTATATGCGAACAATGTGTGCCCACTAAAATATGTTGCGTAATTTTTAAAAAGAAATATGATCCATTACATTAAATTAATGGTCATTAAATAAATCAGTTAATGAAAGATTTTATTTTGATATTTATTCATCTCTTAACGATACAAATTATTTTATTTTGATCATAGTTATTACATTTTTATGTTTATATTTTATTTTGTAAATATAATAGCAAATAGAATTATAAAAAGAATTTATAAAAGGAATATTATTTATATATTTTTCATTATTTATATGTACACTGCGCATACAAATATTGTCGATTTCAACAAAATTGCATATAAGAGATTGCATGCAGAAATTTTCAACGGGTCGGATTAAGTAAGCAAAAGGACCGGATCCGGATATTTTCCCCACCTCTGTTCTAGATCATTTCCTTTTACACTAATTTTCTGCCTATAATTTGCGGATTATACTTTAAATTTTCTTCTAATGCGTATTATAAGCCAGCGAGTGTTATATGCTGTTTAAAATCGTTTTTATAATAAAATTTACAAATATCTTTCCTAAAGAATAATAGATGACAGCACCAGCTCATATTTGCACAGAAATGTTTTTTGTTGTTGATGAGGATACATAGCAATGCAAATTTCAAAATAAAACGTTCTCTTTCTCAGCTTGCACAAAATTGTTTAGATGAGCAGAACTAAAGAGTAATTTTCGACACATCAGATTCCGTTTTACTTGTTAAGTGAAGGGGTTAATGTCTGGCTCATAACTCTTTCGTCAATTTTTGAAATGCTTGGCTCCTAAAATTCATTACATTTTACGGAAGCATTTTACAGAATTCCGAAGGAAAGGCCCACATTTTACATTTAGCGATAACTCTGACGTTGAGCTTTAATCGTGACACCAGAATCAGGAGTGGGCAAATACTTTTAAGCGCAGGCCCAAATGAAATTTTCAGAATGTCTCCCGGGCCGGAGGACTCTACCGCGTACACTGTACACACGCTAATGTTCTGGGCGGAGTTTTTTCCCTGCCCAAGCAATGTTTTTGACAAAACCCCTATAAGTATCATTTTAAAGCATTTGGACAGAGAAATTTGACAGTTAATAAATTATAATAGTAATAATAAATTGTCTTACTTAGGCGTATATGCGAACAATCTGTGCCCACTAAAATATGTTGCGTAATTTTTAAAAAGAAATATGATCCATTACATTAAATGAATGGTCATTAAATAAATCAGTTAATGAAAGATTTTATTTTGATATTTATTTATCTCTTAACGATACAGATTATTTTATTTTGATCATAGTTATTAAACATTTTTATATTTATATTACATTTTGTAAATATAATTGTAAATAGAATTATAAAAAGAATTTATAAAAGGAATATTATTTATATATTTTTCATTATTTATTTGTACACTACGCATACAAATATTGTCGATTTCAACAAAATTGCATATAAGAAATTAAAAAAATTGCATGCAGAAATTTTCAACGGGTCGGATTAAGTAAGCAAAAGGGCCGGATCCGGATCTTTTCCCCACCTCTGTTCTAGATCATTTCCTTTTACACTAATTTTCTGCCTATAATTCGTTGATTATACGTTAAAAAACTTTCAATTTTCTTCTAATGCGTATTATACGCCGCCGAGTATTATATGCTGTTTAAAATTATTTTTATAATAAAATTTACAAATATTTTTTTTAAAGAATAATAGATGACAGCACCAGCTCATATTTGCACAGAAATTTTTTTTGTTGTTGATGAGGATAAAAGTCCTTTTCAGTGAAGGACACAGCGGTTTAGATAAAAGTTCCTGCTTAAATCGATTATGTCCATTTTGTATATTTATTCCTATCAAGAAATAACACTTGTATAATCTGGAATGCCGCCACTTCTGGAACTGATGCGATGTCTACGCTGTTCCTGCCGCCATGCTTTTTTCTTGGCGATCTTGGCATAAAACCCCATTTTTGAAAGTCGCCAAACAAACTGGGGGTACAGATTCGATATCTAAGCTCCGGGTTTTGTCGCCAAATTTGGCGACTTTTTTGCCGGGCGATGACTGTTTATCTTTTACTTCCCTGACATTGGAGCTTTTTAGTAGCAACCTGGTTCGTTTTTTAATCCGCATTGGTGCACGTGACTAACTGGCGCCTTTTTGGAATTATTTCTGTCCTAGCGAGTTCTTTCGAGTTACTGTACATGCTGGTCAGTAAGGGGAATTAATTTCTTTTAATTTTTTCCCTTATTTTCTTTCAATTAATTTTTTTAATGTTTCTTAAAGCGTGACCAACTGGCGTCTTTTTTCAATTATTTCTCCCCTAGAGAGTTTTTTTGAATTACTGTACGTGCTGGTCTGGTTGGAGCGTTTTTTAATCTTATTTATTTATTTATATATTTTTTAAATAGCATATAGCCGGTCATATAACGGGACTAGCAAAATTTTCAATTTTCCAGGATTGTAAAGTACCCTATGAGGAAGTTAAAAAATGGTTTGCGTTTTGGTGAGAATTATCTGATACAAGCTCAATAATTTGTTTATCTTTATACTCCTCTAAAGTCTCCCGATACTGTGAATGCAGTTTAGAATCACATCGAATTCATTTAGTCAAACCGTGTGGTTATGTATAGAAAACAAACGAACGAACTTCTTATTTTTCAAAGATATATAACGTAAACGCTAGATATTTATTACTGCGTGAAATAGGCTCATAGACTTTTATGAAAAGAATTTGCTGTTAATACCGGTGATAAAATTTTCACTGCAACAAAAAATAATCGATGATTCAATTTGAAATTATCACATATATATATCTAATCTAATATTTAATCCAAATATAAAAGAAAATTATTAACATAATATCTAAGTTCATTGATAAAACGTAAGAAAATAATGCTGACGATATTTAAATAATTTAAAATAAGAAATGATTAAATGAGATGGTTATAGAAATGACGTCATAATGCTAAAAAAAATGTTATTCAACTCCTCTTCTTAGCCCACTCTCCTGTTTCTAATCATGGATCTTGTTGGTGCTTCAACCACATTTGGCGAAATTGGCGTGCTTGCAGCTTGCGTGCGTGGCGTGCTTGCAGCGTGGCGTTTGAAATCTGGCGAGGGGATCGTAACTCAACAAATTGATACATAAACAAAAACAACATTTTGAGGAAAATTTTACAAAAATTGAATATTTAAAATCTAATTGAATTAACAAAGAAAACACAAAGGAAACACATAACATTCATACTAAATAGACTGAAACATTCACTTAATCACAAATTAAATAAACTGAGTGTGATTTTCATCACAAATTTGTGATTTAGTGTAAATTGTAAAATTAATTTAAGGAGAAATGAAAATAACATCGATAATAACGAAATTTATTTGTTAATAGAAATAAATTCACAAAAAAATTGGAAAATGCCAAGAGAAAGTTAGTCCAAAGGGATGAGGGAGGGTAGGCGGGATCTCATCCAGCAAAAAAATCTTTGACGTAAAAGAAACTGTATTTTGAGTGGAGGTTGAAGAGGAGTTGTAAAATTGAAAATTTTTTTTCAAATCTCTTATTTTTACCTATTTATTGTGTGATAAACTTAATAGTCTTCTCTTAACCGGGGAAAATAAGGCTTGCAATAATGGTATTAAAAGCTCAAAAAGGGGATAGGGGGATTTCGACCGTTTTAAAGACTTACTTTGAATTTTGCTAACCCTAACTCATCAAGAATCCAATATGGATGCCTCTATCCATTCCAGGTATAACAGTTCATAAATTCGAGGACAGACGGACAGATAACTTAGGCTATTATTATATAGGGGATATAGAAATAAAAATACAAAATTGAAGAGGAGTAATAGCGAGGAGAAGAATAACACAACTGTACAGAGCAATTACCACTAAACATACCGACACTTAATACATACCTATTTTTACCATAGCCGATCAAATGACCGGACTTTATTTTTTCTGATTATAAATGTGTGAAATATGAAAATTGGAAGGAAATAGACAAATAAACTTTATTATAACTAAACAAAATTGCAATCCATACAAACAAAGAGCAATCCATAACCAAAGCCCATCCTAAAAATATAGCACTAGTCGTTGACCAAAAGGTAGCCAGCAAGTATACGCTCTTGGTAGCTTACAACAAAATTTGAAAAACTGTAAGACAGCCCAAAGACTCCATAAGTTTGGCGACCACTGATAGAGTAGATACCAGTTCCAGTTGGTAATCTAAAAATTTATTTTTATTGAAATTTCAATGCAGGTAAAACAGCTAAGACTCGTAACACTGATGGCTTGAAAGCGAAGTTAAGATCAAGTAAAAAAACTTATTAATATGTACAAGAAGACGATATACCCATGTATAGCTTTTGTGTACAGCCGTAACGCTAAACATACCAACTCTTATTACATACCTATTTCTACCATAGCCGGTCAAATGACCGGACTTTATTTTTCTGATTATAAATGTAGGAAATATGAAAATTGGAAAGAAATACACAAATAAACTTTATTATAATTAAACAAAATTGTATATTGTCAATTTTTATGTATTGCAAACACAAAGAATTTTTAATTCATTTCCCATCGCATTTTTTACATACACCTTATGGGTCATTTGACCCGTTATATGGTATGTTTAGTGTTAAGGGGGGGAGTGGGCATTTCGTGAGCTGTAGACAGTGCCTAGTGTAAGGTGATTGGTTTGGTTTGGTTTGGAGCGCTACGGTCTACTGTTTTGCACACGAGGGCTAATGAGACCGGGACCTACTGCTTAAAGCCGATTCCGAACGACTATGAACATCCATGCCATAGTAGGATTCGAACCCACGAACTCCGGTTCCGACGATCAGCGCTATAACCAATCGGCCAGCGTAAGGTGATTGGTGTAACATGAATCACACAGAAGATGCTAGCATAATTAAGTGTAAGAATAGAAGAAAGAACGCACTCCTGTATGATGTCCCGAAGTGTGTGTATAGAAAAAAATACAGAACATTAGGGAAACTAAAAACCACAGACGAGGCCCTTGACCCTTTAAAGATCAAGCTTAAAAATTCTTTCACATTTAATGGAAATATAGTTTATAATGTTATCTATAAACCTTATAAATGCGAAATTAGTGAAAAAAAATCTATATTCCTTCAGGGGTTGTAGATATATGAATTGGTTTAACTGTAAAACCTTCCCCTTGTACGGTGGAAAAATACTTAAATACTTAAAAAATACTTTAAATTATATCGGAAAAAATAACAAATAATTATCACTAATATGTTATCATTAATATGGTGCAATAAATAAATATGTAAACAATTTATAAGTGTCGTTTTCTGTAAGTACATTTATTTAGGATTATAAAAGCCGAAAATAGAATTCCTGGTTGTTTCAAGCAAAGAAAGTTTTAAAATGTATATATGAAAGGGAAAAATAAATTATGCGTAATTCTATCCTCTATTAATAGTTTAAAGAGTCAAAAAAGGGAAAATCCAAAAAGTCATTCATATATATTTAAAAATAACAGAAAAAGGATTTTAACAGCTGGTTTAGCTGCAAAACCGCTATCCTTTAAAGGATTAACGGAAAAGTTTAAAAATGGGGCGACAAAAATGGAGGTAAAATGGCGACGACTTGCACCACACAGCTTAGTTTTTCTAGTGGGTTTGTAGTGTTTTTTATTACGTTTAAAGTATCTGTGAGGAGGGTGTTAATTTTGCTGAGGTTTTTGATTCCGAGCTCTTTTTTTTAATTTCATTAATGATTGAAATGAATTCGTGGAATTCGTTTATTTGAATGCTGTTAGATTGGCTACCTAGGATAGATTGGGCATGGGGAGCTTCTGGACTAGACCTTAGAAATCACGGTTGATCAGCGGACCTAACCAATCAGAATCTGTTCGGTTTAAAGATGTCCTAGTAACCCTTGAATGGCTTGCAGTTTGGCTTTATTTTTCTATGTATTTGGCGATTCAAAACTTCTTATAAGCAACGTTGTAGTCCTTTCTTCTTTTTCTAGTTTATGAAATAGATTATAAGGACACGTTTGTTTTGATATTTTTATTTTGACATATTTGACATTTCATCAACATTTATTGATTGTGACTTGTGCAAGAGCGTTTTTTATTGTCAAATTGAGTATTGAAATAGTTTACAGTTTAGTTAATATTTATTATCTGTTAAGTTAAAAGAATATTTTGGGGTTTTGTCAGTCTGAATAACAACAGAATTTGTCTTACATCGACCCTTATTTAATATATTTTAATGAAAAGCATTTTAAATATTAGAAACAAATTTGCATAGATTTTTAAATGAAGTAGTACAAAGATTGAGAAATGCTGTTTTCTACAAAACAAGTTTTACGGAGCAAACTTGTACTTCTTCAAGTTCATTTTAGTATTTGTATATATATTTTGGATGTATTATATTGCATTTACCATTATTAATTTTGAATAAAATACTGTTTTTATTTCAACTGTCAAATAATATGTAATATGTATTAATCCCTTATTAACTCATCATTTGATAGATGGTCCATTCTCATAAAAAATAACACATTCATGTTTTTGTTTGGAAATTTTGAGATACTGGCTCTGAAAAGAATCTGATTGTTTTCAGAACATAATTATTTTCAAAAGATTTATTTGGAAAAATCGAGCACGTGAAACTTAAAACAGTTTGACCAAAAGCTCGCCAAACTTTGGAGAAACTAGTCATGACTCTGTTGTCATTGTAATCTTTCCCATGATTGGCTCTCCGATATAAGCGTACAGTTATGGGGCTCCTTAGCCAGACGGCTTTATCCCCGATTCTTAAGGTAAAGAATAAGCAGGGTAAAAACTGTAAGGTACTATTAAATTTAAAAATTTAGAAAAGGAGTAATTTAGAGGTGCCGGTCATTAGAAGGTCTGTAAGGAGAAATCAGTGAGAGCTGTGACTTAAGTTCTAACTACCTGTAAAGATACAACAATATCTAATTAATACCCTGAAAAGAAAGTTGTGGTTAGTATACACGGTGCGAAACACTAGATGGAGTCTTACGGTCAAATATTAAACATCAAACACAGTTAGGTACACTAACCTGCTCCATAATAATAAAAATACACATATTTTTATTTATTTTTTTCATTTATTTTATTTTTTTTAATACTACACATCACTTTACGGCACAACATATAACGAAAGGGACAGGGGATGAAGTAATAAGAGCTAATAGGGTAATTAAGGTAGTAAAGCATTGCGGCACGCGGTCGCTTAGAGTTACTCGGGTTATTATAATCATAATCTGGGAGTTCTGCAATTATTTCATTAGGTAGACTAGTTATTTTATTATAAAAAATATTAGATGATTTCACACAATATTGTTTGAAAGTTAATATATTAAAGTCGCGTCTTATTACTTCGTTGGACAAGTATCGATGTGTGCCTCTAATACGCCTCAAGAATTTATTCTGTATTATTTCTATTAATTTCAAATTAGATTTCGCGGCAAATGACCAGACCGGGGCGTCGTAAAGAGCGGTTGGTAGAACTATTGTTTTATATAATAGAATTTTGTTTTTAAAATTTAAGTGTTTACTATTAAAAAGCATTTTTAAGTTTTCTAATTTTCCTATCATTTTATTTTTAATATCCGTTATGTGAGGACGCCAGGTTAGTTTTTTATCTAAAGTTACACCTAAATATTTTACGGAGTTTTCCCAGTTAATTACCTCGTCGAGTAGATATAGTCTAGGGGGAGTTTTATAAGTACGAGTAAAGTAAATAGCATGACATTTAGTAGGGTTAACTTTAATTTTCCATTTAAGAAACCAGTCTTCCAGAGTGTCTAGGTGTGACTGTATGAAGCTAGTAACTAAGTTTAGGTGTGGGGCTGAAGCAATTATAGCTGTGTTATCCGCATACGAAGCTAGGGAAGTATAATCATTCCTAGGATTGGACCGTTCCTTTTTTGTAAGCTGTCCGCTGATCAACCGTGATTTCTAAGGTCCAGTAACTTCGGGGAAGTTAGTGAAAGTACTACTAGATGGCGCCACAATGTGGTCATTATTAGTTTTTGCAGCCTGTGCGTAAGTGAAGGCTGCATAAAGGAAACTTCCGGTAGCCTCGAAAAATTTGCTGGGTGATTGACTCCGCAATTACAGCATTTTGGCTCAGGTAGCTTGTCTTTGCCTAGAGGACCGTCTGAGGTATTATGATTTTCCCCGCGTGAGTTGATGCTGCAGTTTGCCGAGTTTTGGTGAAACGTTTATGACAGTTGAAACGTTGTATTTTAATAGGCGAGCAGTATTTTTCAACTGTGATTCTGGCATATAATATTGTTTTGGGGTCATTAATATATTTTTTTCGAAATCTCAGAGCTGAATTTGATAGAGAGACAAGAGATGAATTGTTACTTCTTTTAATTAGTTGATTTACCTTAACCACATGGTATCCTTCATTAATTAGTTCATTTTTTATATCTTCTGTAGGAATGTCGTTCGTGAGACCTCTTAAGACAACTTTAACCCCTTCCCTGTTTTGCCCGTACGCCGTACGGGCGCAGCTTTTGGGCCTTAACTGATTTGCCCGTACGACGTACGGGCAATCTGATTTCTATTTTGAGTGCAATCTCTCGGCCGTATTTTTCCCAATTTTAGTAACAAATTATTCGTATAGCTTGGTTTGGTTTGGTTTGGAGCACTACGGTCTACTTTTTATACACGAGGGCTAATGAGACCGTATTCGTATAGATGTCCAGTAAATGATAGTTTGCAGCTTATTGTATTTTCTACTTTGATTGGTTCAAAAGCGCGGGTTAAGTCCCATGTTTTGTATGAGAAGACGAATTGTTATCTTTCAGTGTATAGCTTTCTGGTTATATTTTACTAAATGCCCGATAATTTTATTGATGTAAGAGTTGAATAATATATTTTTACTTTTAAATAATGGATAATTCAGATCGTATGATATTTTTGACTTGTGTATAAATAATTATCGATAGTCAGATTTTACTAGATAATCTGGATAGTAGTGATTGATAGTGTAAGATGGATAGTAAGCGACATTTTACTGATAATTGTGATAATCTGGATTACTAGATCTGTGATAGTAGTACCGATAGACTGGAAACTTCATTCTGTGACATAGCAAGAAATTTTAATAAATTAATTGTGTTAATTTTTTCATCTCTTAGATTTGCTTTCGCTGGAATAAAAAATTATCTTTGATGCCGAATGAGACTGAAACTTCAATTTGAGTTTAGGGATTTTCATTAGTAGAAAGTTCTTTAAAATGCTTAAAGATATTAGAAATGTTAATTTTAATAACATATCTTTACTTAAAAATGTAAAACAAACAAAAAAATGCAATAAAAAATGTGACTTTTTTGGGCCGAATTTTGGAAAAAAATGAAACTGTCAAAGGGTTAATGAGTTTATTGGGATTTTCGGTTATTAAGTAGTGTTAAATATTTTGTTCTTTAAGGAATTTTGATATTACCCAATGAGCAGTTTCATTTTTCGAACAAATGCGACTGAAGTCTTTGGTAACTTTGACATGGAATTTTAAGTTGTTGAAAGAATTAATACGGTCCAAAATTTGCTTATAGTTTTCAGTGTGTAATAGGGTAATTGGCTTGATCTTTGGAGCTTTGGTTTGTTCAGGAATAGGATGGTTAATCATTAAGTAGGGACTCTTCAAGAACTGAGAATCTGTTGTTTGTAGTAGTGCCGGTGGGTTACACACAGTAATGCCTGTAGCCATTTTGGAATTTTCCTTAGCACTAAGCCTACGGTCAGGATTCGAGAGATTTTGTTTTTTATTACAATCTTAGTCATTAGCAGAATAATTCTGGTTTGTTCTTTTAGAAGACCTATTCAGAAGGAGTGTAGTACTGTTAGATGAGGTAGCCGACTTACTACAGAGCAACCTGTACGTTTAGAAAACGTACCTAACAGGTACCCTTACGTACAGGTAAACGTACGTTACGTTTACCTGTACGTAAAGAAAATACCCATGCCCGTATGAAATACGGGCATGGGTATTTTTTTTCAATTCAGCAGACCCAGGGTACATGAGTACAGAATTTAAAGATAAAACTATTCTACGTTCAAGGCCATCTAACTGTCTTTTCCCATGTCATCCAATCTTCTTGTATAGGAGTCCCGGTTTCTCCTGACGTGATTCTTTCCGGAACCTTCCAGAAAACAGGGGGACGCAATTCTGTTTTCAAAAGACCCGCCTGGACTCAGCTGACGCGTTTCTTGATCTGACAGTATTACCTTTAACCCCATTCGTGACGAACGTTTCGTATACGCGACGCAGCGATTTCACTTTAGTCCAGCATCGCCTCCACTCGATGATCTCTGGTTGATATTGAGAGACCAGCGTCGCGTATGCGTAATAGCAGATCGGAACGTTTTATTTTAATTTTTAAATGCTAGATTTAATAACTAGATGGCGTAAACGACAACGGTTTTCACAACGGTCGACTCGTATAGCATTTACTTGCTGGTCCTCAAGAGGTCAAGTTTGTCGAGCGGCAATCATCCGCACTTTAGCGAAACCCTTAACTCGGTCATATGTGGCAAACAGTTGCTCCGTCTGTCACTCGGGTCTATGGTGTTACGAAAGTATCCCGACACAAAGCGGCAGACAGCTTTGCTCGGGCGTACTGACACCTGTAATTAAATTTCGTGCGAAAGACCACCCGTTTTTGTTTGTGTACGAAAAACCGGTACACAAAGGGTTTTGTTCACACTATTTAGTCTGCGCGCATTTCTACCTAAAGGTAACAATAGATCTCCGCTTCTAAGGACCTTTAGGCCGACATTGGTTTTTTTTTTTTCCCGGACATGTAACGGGTTACAGTGTGTGTGTGTGTGAGAGAGATGGATAGAAAGATGGTGTAGGGGAAGATGATGGAGGGGGAAGTGAGCGAGAGATAGAGGGAGTGAGTGGGGGAAGTGAGAGGGAGTTGTAGAGTGAATGAAAGTAAAAGAGAGTGAGAGAGAGTGAGTGAGAGGCGAGAGAGAGTGAGTGAGAGAGCGAGCGAGAGAGAATGAGTGAGTGAGAGAACGAGAGAGAGTGAGTGAGAGAGTAGGTGAGAGAGGGTGTGAGAGAGAGAGTGAGTGTGATTGAGTGAGTGAGTGAGTGATTGAGTGGTTGAGTGAGTGAGTGAGTGAGGGGTTGGTTGGTTGAGTGAGGGGTTGGTTGAGTGAGTGAGGGGTTGGTTGAGTGAGTGAATGGTTGGTTGGTTGAGTGAGTAGTTGAGTGAGTGAGTGGGTGAGTGAGAGAGCATGAAAGGTAAAAATAAGGACGATACTTGTTCCAGGCAAAATAAGTTTGTTTCCAATTGTTTATGTTAGAATTTCAGAATGGCTGCTACTTTAGCCATTTTGTTTTCATTTATTGAGACTCAGTTTGAACACTAGATTCCTAGCCCGCAAGTTTCACTATTATCTCCTGAAACTTGGCACGTGTTGCCGTTAAATAGCGTAATTTCAACCTCATATTATGCTTCAAAAATGGTTTGCTCTGTTTTTATTAATTAATGTTTTAATATATATTATAAATGGACTTTATAAAACAATATCCATAACAAAATCAAAATGATTTCAACGGGTGTTAAATTTCACTTCATATAGAACTCTTGCTGTTTTTTAGTACAGGAGCTCACGAGTTTGAGTATCGCGATTGGCAGGTATTGAAATAGCTGTTCGGGCTTGGATTTTTTTTAATAAAATTTGCATTCATATTGTTATTAATGTAATTGCTATAATTTTTAAACGATCGTAATCTATATATGAAAGTATTAATTCAAGTTTCACACAAAAAACTCACAAAGATAGTATGTAGCCCGAAGGCCGTAGTTTCTCATATGTGTTACCGGCTCTTATAAACTGA
The DNA here is from genome assembly GCA_032207245.1 of Pardosa pseudoannulata. Taxonomy (NCBI): domain Eukaryota; kingdom Metazoa; phylum Arthropoda; class Arachnida; order Araneae; family Lycosidae; genus Pardosa; species Pardosa pseudoannulata. The sequence continues at coordinate 160,843,086 of CM063506.1, read as the reverse complement.
TCGTAACATTATCAGTTTTTTAAAAGCAAGTAAAAACGATGAATTTGAAAACATTTTAACTCCAAATGATTTCAAAACAGGGGAAGATCATAAAGATGAAACGAAACCTTCTAAAAAAACATTTGTAATCAGCCACAAAGAGTCGCTAAAGAAATTGGAGCGCACTACATCAGAGATCTTAATGGGACTGAAAGGTCATATAGATATTGATACATGAATGCAGATTTGTTTTGTGCCAATTTCAGTACTTGATAGGATGATAAAAAATTCTGTGATATGGAGATAAGGTGTTACTGGTAACTGAGAAAGGATAAATTAAAAAGGTACTTTAGAGAAGAAAAAAATATTGCTGACACAGCGGTTTCATTTATTGTATGTAAATCAGTCCTTTCTTTGCACATAAAGTAATTTTGATAATACTACACCAAGGAAAGCTTGTAAAGCTTGTTTGACGGAGTACCAAATAAAGGTAAGTGAAAAATTATTCCAGTTTTAGGACCTGTGAAAATTATTCTCAAAAAGAGATAATCCACAGAAAGTTTAGAAACTGTATACTTGTCAGGCACTTTAAAGTTGTTTATATATATATATATATATATATACATATATATTATATATATATATATATATATATATATACATATATATTATATATATATATTATATATATACATATATATATATTATATATATATTATATATATATACACATATATTATATACATATATACATATATATATACATATATATATATATATTATATACATATATATATGTTAAATACATATATTATATATATATATATATATATACACACACACACACACATATATATATATTATATACATATACATATATATATATATATACATATATATATATATATGTTATATACATATATTATATATATATTATATACATATACATATATATATACATATATTATATACATATACATATATATATACATATATTATATACATATATATATATATGTTATATACATATATTTTATATATATATACATATATATATATATATATAAATATATATATACACACACACGACTATGTATATATATGTAAGGAAAAGTACACTAGATCGGGAAACAAATGTAGGTATTTTGTATAAAACTCCTAATACACCCCGAGAAAATTCTAAGGGTTTTTCAAATCTTGAGTCAAGGGAAAAAATTTCCTCGTCCTTTGGTTTCCCCTTTTTAACCCCCAACCTAAATTGATCCCTAGGGCTACAGTTTAATCTTTCAGAGGAGGGTCTAACAAATTATAATTCTACATTGTTCTAGTGGACAATTTAGGAAATTTCCAAACAAAAAGGAGATGCACGCTGTCTGAGACAGATTTTCTTAGAGATTTTCCCACAGATTTTAACCGAGATGTCGACCCAGGTGTTAACGGCTTTTTACTTATAACTTCCTACTAGCCGACTCCTCAGTTTGTTCTGTCCCTATAATGAAGTCGAAACCCGTCCTCCAACGTTTTGTTAATAAATGTCTTTAACTAAAACTGTGCCATTTTTATGGACCATGACTGCAACCAACTATCGTGAAGTCCGGCTTATTACATATATATACACATATACATACATACATATGTAATACATCAAAACTATTACACCTAAAATATCTATTAATAATGAATTTTCCAGCCGTAAAAGTGTCAGAAATAAGGGATTGTTCACCGACTTAAATATTTTTACTCGTCTCCCAAAACGAACGCTAGAATAAATGCTAATTTTCGGTCAGCTTACCAGATTTTTTAGCTATCGCAGTAAAATAGTTTCATTCCTGAGATGACTGATTTTCTCCCTATGGTGTTTTCAAGCTAATCTAAATTCCCGACTCCCAAATAAATGCTGCGTAAGCTGTAGGTCTCTTTGGAAAAATTCAAGCTATCTCCTGCTGTGGGTTCGAAATTTGTGAAAGAAGTGTGTATCCGTGACCATTTAAGACTATCTTCCTCCTTTTTAAAGACGTTCATTTTTAGCTTCAATTAATTTAAAGTTCTACAAAGTTCGACTTCGCTTTTTTTAATGGAGGCAAGACTGCAAATCCATTAGGTTCTCTTATTGCCCAGCGACCCCGGCAATTCAAATATTAGAGGCAGATTTCTGCGTAACTGGCGAGAACTGTTTCCCCTATTCCATACTTACATATCGTAAAATAAAGTGTATGCCGGAGGTATTGCTGCTATGACCAGTTGGTGTGATAAAGCAAGAAGAAAGGATATTCAATGAAGAAAGGATATGTATTGTCACAGTATCGGTTGGATGGATCCCCACTTTATTTGAGGGACGGTACAAACTGCGTCACAGCTTAAGAATATGAGAAAATCGCAGAAAAAAATCTCTAAAATATTTTTTGAAAATCTCTGGAAAAGTTTGCTTGCGACAGTGTGCATCTCTTTTTTGTTAGGAATTTCCCAAATTGTTCACTAGAAACTAGTTTAAATTTTATTGGTTACTCTCTTTGCCTGAGGGCTTGAAATTCCAGTGGTCAGTTTTGAGTAAGGGTTTAAACGTAGAAAAAGCAAAGGCATATGTGGTTTTGGTCCTTAATCGTAGTTTTGATAACCCTTAAAAATCTCTGTGGCCGTAATGAGGGCTCTCGACTTTAAATTTCCTTCGGTACTTTCGATCTATCAGATTAAAGGTTGCATTTTGAGAGTATATTCTTTAAGGGGCAACCTTATGGGTTTTATATATAATCTGTATATTTGTTTACATATTTAGTTTACATTTTTCTTATACAGACATATATATATATATAAATTAATTTTTTACGTAATTTTACTAGATTATTATTGTTTTAGGCCTTAGGTCTGGTCATTATTTTTTGAACCTCATTCACATCTGAATGAATGTTAAAATCCCAAAAGTTTGTTAGGAATATTAAAAATTAGTGCAGTCAAGACTTGTTCTCCGACAGCGTGCATCTCTTTTTTGGTCGGAATTTCCTTAATTGTGTACTAGAAACTAATTTAAATTTTATTGGTTACTCTCTTTGCCTGAGGGCTTGAAATTCTAGTGGTCCGTTTTGAGTAAGGGTTTAAACGTGGAAAAAGCAAAGGCATACGTGGTTTTGGTCCTTAATCATAGTTTTGATAACCCTTAAAAATCTCTGTGGCCGTATTGAGGGCTTTTGACTTTAAATTTAGTTTGGTACTTTCAATCTATCAGATTAAAGGATGTATTTTGAGAGTATATTCTTTAAGAGGTAACCTTATGGGTTTTATATATATGCTGTACATTTGTTTACATATTTAGTTTACATTTTTCTTATACACACATATATATAAATAAATTTTTTACGTAAATTTACTAGATTATAATTGGTTTAGGCCTTAGGGCGGGTCATTATTTTTTGAACCTCATTCACATCTGAATGAATGTTAAAATCCCAAAAGTTTGTTAGGAATATTAAAAATTAGTGCAGTTACGACTTGTTCTCCGACAGCGTGCATCTCTTTTTTAGTCGAAATTTCCTTCACTAGAAATTGGTTTAATTTTTATTGGTTACATCCCTGAGGGCTTGAAATTCTAATGGTCAGTTTTGAGTAGGGGTTTTCACAGGGAAAAGCAGAGACATACGTGGTTTTTGCCTTTGATTGTATCATTGAAACCCCCTAAAAATTTTCTCCGGCCATAATGAGGGAATCTCTACATTTGTTTACATATTTAGTTTACATTTCTTTACACACACACATATTTAAATTTATTATGTAATTTTACTTGAATATAATTATTTTAGGCCTTCATTCTGGTCAATATTTTTTAAACGTCATTCATATCTGAATGAATGTTAAAATTCCAAAAGTTTGTTATAAATTATTAAAAATTATTGCAGTCATGACTTGTTTCTCCCGATAAACGAATGCTTTTATTCTACGTACCGCAGTTTATCTATCTGACATCGGTTTAGATATGGTTTACATTCGATTTCTCATAATGTTCCACCATATTCCCCTGGAAGAAAAGACGGCGAAATGTATTTTAGAAGCTCCTTCTGGTCAGAAAGTAGGAATACCAACTAAAAGAATAAAAAGTAAACAAATTTGAAGATTAAAGAGAATTAGATCTGACACAAAGGAAAAAAAAAGTTTGTTTGTAGTTTGAATGTACGTTTAGTGACTTGTTGAGATTAGAGGAATTGAAAACTGAAAGCTTTTCATGAATATAAGGCTGAATTGAACTTAAAGCTACTGAATTATCTACTACCGATATGTTTGTGTGTATCTCTTCAGTCATGAAGAAAATTATCAATGAATTTTTCTTTTTCTATAAAACAGAGTACAGGAAGCATTGAGGGATAATCAATACCACTGTGTTTGTTTGAAATCGTCGTATAAGTGCTGATCAAACTACATTAATGTTGAGAAACCAAAATATAAATATTATTAATTTCTCAAAGCTGATATTTTAATTTTACTTCTGATACAGAAGAAAACTAATCATAAACAACGAAAAAAACCCAAATAACTCAAAACAATTTTGTTCAGTTTTTTAAATCATAAAATGTTTCATAAAGTAAATAAGCGAAAGCGCTATATAATTTTAATAAAAATTATCTGTGTTATTTTATAAAAAAATGATACATAAAACTTAAGAAAATTCTTTAAATATTTATTGCTTTATTAATTAAATTATTATACCGTTCAACTTTGGTATAGATAGTTTTTAAGTGTTCTTAGGAATTTCTTACCTGTTATATTATCTTTCTCTTTTAAGTGAATAGCTAATTATTTTTTTCTCCAAAAATTCTGTAATAGGAAAGAAATTTTCAGGCACCACTATTACTTTCTTTTGAACAAATATTTTAACAAAACATGGAACAGTTAATTCAAGTTCTTCGAACATGCCTCCCCATCAAAAGATCTGACTGTTTACTAGAATAGCGTTATATGCAAAACAAAAAAGATAACAAGTCACTTATAAAGTACAAATAAAATTGTAGTGCAGTGCTTATCGGTTGTCCGAGTTGTCCCTGCCTCCGGTTGTAAGATCCATGTGCATAGTTGAAATTCGCGTTTGGAGCTCGATACTTTAAAGCAAACATCTAATATCCGTTAATGTGGGAGCCATGGTAGCTCAGTCGGCGATTTCGTTTTGTTTGGAGTACTACGGTCTACTTTTTGCAACACGAGGGCTAACGAGACCGGGACCAACAGCTTAAAGCCGATTCCGAACGGCTACGAACATTCATGCCACAGTGGGATTCGAACCCACGATCTCCGGTACCGAAGGCCAGCACCCTAACGCTCAGTCGGCGAAGGCAGCGATATCGTAACTGAAAGGTTGCGAGTTCTGGACTGCAGTCGACCTAAGATCTGCCGTGTTCGTTAATTGTGGCTGGGGCACATAAAATAGTTGTAATCGTGGTCACCATGTAGTCGAAGTCCTCAAACAGTATGTCTGGGGGTGCCAGGGCAGGCGAGTGGGCTCTTCTGATTGGCCCCAATTTCTAAATGACGAGGACAACTTTGTTTGTGTTCCTAGGGCGCCGATCTTCGGTACCGGAGTTCGTGGGTTCGAATCTCACTGAAGCATGGATGTTCGTAGCCGTTCGGAATGCTTTAAGCAGTAGATCCCGATCTCATGAGCGTCCATGTTCCAAAAAATGTATACCACAGCCCTACAAACCAAACCAAACCAAACAAAACTTAGGGCCTAGTAAGCTAGTCCTTATAGATAAACAAATTTGCATTGATCGCCTATATAATTGATTGACCGTCTATATAATTATATATTATGGAGCCGGTAGAGCATATTAAGGGTTACATAATTAAAAATCTATAAATTAATATCTATTCATATCTCATACAACCAAAAACGAATCACCTATTCAAAGTAAAAAATAGCTATTACTCACTGAAGTATTTCATCTGAATGTATGACAACAGTTTTATTTAAACCCTTATGTAAATGTTTTTATAGTTAACATAAGATACAAACTCATTAAAATATTCACTATAAAGTTAAACAATTTTTATTTGTGCATGTCAGAAAGATACATTTTTCTAATACAATTTAATAATCGTCTCTATACGGCAGCTTACATAAAAATAATTAACTCTCAAAATCGATTCGCTGAAAATGTTTAAAATTTTATATTTAGTACCATTATAAAACTTCCAGTATGCTAAGATAAAAGGGTTACATAATCGAATATGCATAAATTAATTTCTATTCTTATCACACACAACAGAAAACTAATCACCGATTCAAAGGGGAAAAAACTTAGTATCCTTTTAGGCATTTCGTCTAATTGACAAGGAAAGTATGACGACAATGTTATTTAAACCGTTACGTAAATGTCTTTCTCATAACATAAAATGGGGTGTCGTAAATGCATAGGGAAATTATGACATCTGAAAAGTTCAAATTGCGTACATCAGTATTAAAAAAATAAGAAAAAATGCTCATTTAAATTCGATATTTTGAGTTTTCTTAATCATTTCGCGGCATAATCAGAAAAATCTGTCCTTCAAAAAAATTCCCGAATGTTTTAATGGTATTGCTTTTCTATAAGACTATTATTACTGGATTTGAAGCCGTATAGAAAATCAGATAACTGCATTGAAAGGTTTTTTTCCTTTTATCTGTCATGGAAAAGTTTCGATAAAAATCTTTATTTAAAAAACATATTCACAATAATAGTAGAAAACTTCTTCAGTTAACTACAAAACACGAAAAAAAAACTGCGTAAAGAACAAATAGTAACTTGTTAACTTCTAACTACAATAGAAATAGCGATAAAGATTTTACTAAATTTATACAAGCTTTTCCCTGTCTTATCAGTAATTGTAAATTTGTATCCATTTTAGAAAACTTCTTCAATAAACTAGGAAACATGAAAAAAAAACTGCGTAAAGAACAAATAGTATCTTGTTAACTTCTAACTACAATA
>CM063506.1:160821160-160826160 GCA_032207245.1 Pardosa pseudoannulata | reverse complement strand
ACCTTGACGATTCAGCATTAGATATTTATCCGTTCAGTGACGTTAGAGGTCCACCTTGGTACTTCAAAACGTCATATGACACTGATTGGTGTTTGCAGTATTTCGAAGATCTACTTCAAAACCTGTTTCCGACATATGAACACTACCTACTGCTTGCAAACCGAAATCGGAACTTTTGCTTTCGATCTTCGTAACGGGTTAAAGTTAGGAAAAGTCGTCCGAGAATCAGAAAGAATCGAAAAGTTTTAGGTAAGAGTACATTTAAATTCTTACGTGAATTCTCTCTAAAGTTAATTTCTTTTCTGTATAAATGTATATATATATATATGTATGTGTGTATGTATGTATGTATGTATGTATGTATGTATGTATGTATATATATATATGTGTGTGTATCTATGTAATCTATGTAAATATAATGTATATTCATGTATATGTATATATATGGATGTTTATATATATGCATTTGAATGTATATACATGTATATATATGTATACTTATGTATATATGTATAGCTGCATATATAAACACCTATATATGTACACACACATTTATATAGTATTTATATGCATGTGTATGTGTATATTATGTGTAAATTAATGTATAGTAATATTCTAAACATATCAATAACGCTACTCATTAGAAAATGGAATTTTAAACAGATATAAGATCTTACTCTCAGCATCTTAAATGCAAGATATTAATCTCTATTTATTAATATATATATATATATATATATATATATATATATATATATATATATATATATATATATATACATATATATATGTATATATACATGTATATGTATATATGTATATATGTATATATATAAATGTATATATTAAACACTTGAAGATTGAAGACAATTTTAATGGTTTTCAATTGTTTCGTCGATGTTATACTCATAAAAGATGATGATACTCTTAAATTAATACAATTTCTCATTATTTACATAAAGAAGCCTTCAACTGTTGTAAAAAAGGTATTGAATGGGCAGAAACGGAAGATGGAATTACTGAAATAGTATAAAATTGAGATGACATATTTTAAATATCAAATCTAGAATATATACTTAAGCGAACGATTGTAACAAATCGAACACGACTGCTATCAATGACTCGGGTAGATTTCTAAATTCTCTTGATAAAATTAACAATTCCTTCTGGAAAATCGTTAAAAGTTTGAAAAACCCGTATACTCTAATTCCCTCTCTTAAAGATTCTAAAATGATAAAATATAAGAAAAAAACTAAAAAATAAATACTGGTAAAATGGTCATCATATCCACTATTCCCACCCTCATCTCATGTTCAACATATTTTCCCATTAATCGACATTCTCGTTTCTGATTGGCTGTCCTGCGATCGGCAGGATCTCAAACTTTATGAAAATCACTCACTCCCGCACGAGTCTCCGACGTGAACGGATGTTCCTAATCGCAAAAATATCGTGTTCTTTCTATTCCTAAACTCTCTCATTTCTAGTTTTCCAAATGATGGCCGAATGGTAAGGACACTGATCTACGGTACCGATGTTCGTAGATTCGAATTCTACTATGGTATAGATGTTCGTAGCCGTTAGAATGTGTCTTTAAGCAATAGGTCTCGGTCTCAATAGTACTCGTGTTGCAAAAAAGTAGACCGTAGCACTCCAAGCAAACCAAACCAAACTATCCAACTGTTGAAAAAGGTTATTGAATGCGCAGAATCTGAAGAAGAAATTACTGAAATAGTATAAAATTGAGATGACACATTTTAAATTTCAAATCTAGATTATATACTTAGGCGCACGATTGTAACTACATGCACACGACTTCTATTAATGACTCTGGTAGATTTCTAAATTCTATTGATACAACTCAGAATTTCATCGCTAAAAATCGCTAAAATCATGGAAAACATGTATACTACAATTCCTTCTCTTAAAGATTCTAAAACTATAAAATGTAAGAAAAATTAAAAAAAAAAACTGGTAAAATGGTCCTCATATCCATTATTCACACCTTAGTCTCATGTTCGACATATTTCCCCATTGATCGACATTCTCGTTTCTGATTGGCTGCCCTGCGATCGGCAGGATCTCAAACTCTATCAAAATCCCCCACTCCCGCACGAGTTTCCGACGTGAACGAATGTCCCTAATCGCAAAAAATATTATGTTCTTTCTATTCTTAAACTCTCTCCTTTCTAGTTTTCCGAATGATGACCGAATGTTAAGGACACTGATCTGCGGTACCGGTGTTCGTAGATTCGAATTCGAATTCTACTATGGCATAGATGTTCCTTAGCCGTTATAAATTGGCTTTAAGCAGTAAGTCTCGGTCATATTAGTACTCGTGTGGCAAAAAGTAGACCGTATCACTCCAGAACAATCCAGAGCATTCTAATTTTTGTGTCACAGACTCGCGAATCCTTATCCGTCAGTTCCTATTTAGTTATTTATTTTTTTCGCTCTCTACTATTCATGCTGACTGAAAGAAACCCAGGAATGACGGGCTAAGACCATAGATTCCTCTTAATCCATTTACTGAAGGTAACTTTATTAAATTGTAAATAAAGGTATCAACCTTAAAATATTTTTAGACTTTCACTACCAACTTGAATCTGAATTATATTATTGTAATAGTCTTGATATATTTAGAAAATAGATGATTATGAGGACATTATAAAAAAAACATTTTTTTCAAGCACTTGAGGATGCTTTTTTTCATCCTATTGTTGTAATTTTTCTTCTCATTGAAGATTTTGTAGATTTCAAAATTATATAAAAATGCATGCAATATCTCAAAAGTTAACAGTGCACACAAGGAAGGAAAATCAGATTTTGTGAATAATAACTTACAAGATTTTGTTAAAATGCATTTTCTATGATATAGCTGATAAGATTTTACTCTATAGATTAAGTTAAAGGATTTTTCGATTGTAAAACTTTACTAGAAAATGGAATTTTTTAACATTTAGTATTTAATGGGATTCAGATTTATTGCCTCAAATTTGTAACTTTACTCATAATTTTGAACTTAGTTTATTGACTTATCCATTTAGTGTTTAACGTGGTTCTGATTTAATGCCTTTTTAAATGCTAAAATTTTGAACTTTACACATAATTTTTAAAGGAAACATTTCTCTGATAAAAAAAAAATGCAACATGCCTACAAAATTGGCATTAGTTCCTTTTTAATGAAAATAAGAAAAATATTTTTAATTTAGATTTTTCAAGATATTTTTCATTTTTATTGAGACATCTTACCCTTTCAATTTTTTAAGGTTTATAGTATATTGAGATATATGTTTTTTTGTATCTTCAAATTCATTTTAAAGCTTATTCGGAAAGTTAAAGTCTGTTTCAGCAGTTCATTGAATTTCTTAAATTTTAAAAAGACTCTAATTTTAAAACCTTTATATTTTAGAAAGTTCCTCATAATTTTTTAATAGTTTAAAAATTTTGCTCCGACATTTTTCGAGGTTACTGAAGTCATATCTGAAAATCACATTTTATAAAAACTATTCTGACACATACAGTATACAGTAAACGAAATAAAATTTGGCAGTTCCTTACAATCACACACACACACACACACACACACACACACACACACACATATATATATATATATATATATATATATATATATATATATATATTTGACATTTGCTATTCCTCAGAGGTCGCCGAAGCACTGCGCATTCCACACCGTATGCTAATTTTCTTCTAGCGGAGTATAGAAGGCAGCGTCTGAAAAGCAACATCATCAGCTCCTGCTTTCACCCTAGAAGAGCATCGCTGTCTCCTTACAGTATCTAACAGAAAGATTTCGCAACAGTACTCCCTGGGCCAAGCCCTCTGGTACTGGAGTGATGGTAATGCTTCAGTCTAAGAATATTGGAACTCTGGAAAGTGCTATTTTAGGGTACCTGGGGCCTATGACCCCTTATTCCCGATAATAATTTTGGCAAGTGGAAACATTACACTTGAAATTGGCTGACACTAAGTACTAATTTATAAGCAGAAAGAAAAACAAACAAAAGAAGACAAAAAGAACACAAACACAAAACACAAAAACAGGATTAGTAATGATAAGATTATATTAAAAGATAACTTCATTTGCCCTTTTATTATTTAATTATTAATTATTTTATTATTAATTAATTTTTTTTCTGAATATGCTCTTTACAAACTTTACAAAATATGTTAGTAGAAGACAGAATATTACACAAAAAAATTATGATAGTAGAATAGAGCTTCAATTTTTTTTAAATTAGGGCATGAAGTAACAGAATAAGAAAAAGGGGGCTAAGGGCGGATACCCCCAGGTAGTATGGCGCGCCTAGGGTTTTCTTCAGGATCATATACTTGGACGTATAACATATACGCAATCAAGTCTCTAGTTTCTCAGAACCAAAATCTTTTTGTGAATTTCTTCGTAAAATAATCTCAAACTAGCGAAGTACTTTCGAAGTGCAGTATTAAATAGAAGTAAAAAATCTGTTTTATTTTATGAACTAGACACTTTAAACGTATCTAAATATTGAAAATTTAAAAAAATTCTATTTATTTTGAAATTAAATTGTATATCTTGTATAATTATTATAAATATGATATGTATTAATATAATAAATAGGATAGTCAGCTTCTATTTGGTTTAAAACAATTAGATTCTAACATATTTGCTACATTTGATCATACATTTAATATATTTTCAATATCTACTTTGAGGATTAGTGGATTTCTTTTTTTCATTTGGTGTATGCTGAATGGCTAAATCCAGGCCGTATAAACTCGTCTTTCGTCAATACGACTTTCGAAAGATAAACTCGTCTATCACTCAATGTGCTTGTTTTTATAATTTTAGTACTTTGTTAAAAATAAATATATCGATGGACAAAAAACTGTAGTCACCAGATCCTTAGAGAGAAAAATACAGGCTGAAAATAGGGATTAAAATAATCATCATGCAAAATTTCAGCAAGATCGGTCTAACCATTTTGAAATGTACA
>CM063506.1:160773660-160816160 GCA_032207245.1 Pardosa pseudoannulata | reverse complement strand
TTTCGTTTGCGGTAACAGATGTATCTCTAATTGCTCCACTTAAATATCTTGGATAACTTTCGTAAAAAAATATATATAATCCTCTTAAAGAATATTTTTATCTGTACTTTTAGAATCCATTATTTCTTATGGGATGATCTTCGAGACTTGACGAGCTTTGTGTTTTAAAAATGAACAATCTATAATATCTATTTATATATCTATTTATAAGCGGAATTAAAGGGACAATAACGAGGGTGGGTTTCCAGTATTCCATTCTAGTCGACAAAGGGTGAAATAAAAAATCATAGAACGCTTTAGCCATTCACACAATAAACCTATAGTGCATTTTTGGAGACTTTTTTTAATCGGTGTGTTCCACTCGGAGGGTTAAAGAATTAAATGTTTAGTTTTGTTTAGGCCTGAATAAGTTCTTATAAAAAGTAGGGCCTATAATTACTTTAAAATAATTATTACTTTTTAATGCAAATTTCTCAAATACCTTTAAAAAACATTCTTCAGAAAATTATGTAGCAGAGTTGAAGTATTGATGTAAATTAAATAATTCTTTAGTTTCAATATTTTTTAATATCTTTTACAGATGACGGAGAAATCAAATACCGCACAGATGATGATTATTTGCTCCGTTACCTAAGGTACAAGAAGTTCAACGTTAAAGAAACGTACAAAAAACTCCGCAAGTTTTATAAAACCAGGATGGAATGTCCAAATCTCTTTTACTTACCTACTAGTATGGACCGACTGCTGAACTCTGACTTTGCTTACTTGATGCCTTACACGGACGAAAAAGGAATGCTTATATTCATTATTAGACTCGGTAATTATTTCTTTAACTACTATTTTGTAACTACAGTTGCTGTTCACACATTGTTTAGACGATTTATTAAAATGGGGTATTAAAAAATCTTTTGTTGCAAAATAAATAACTGCAATTGTACTATGTTTTTAAAAGTCAAAATTATGCGGCTTCATTCAAAATGGCGTTTTTAAAGAAGCAGTGTTTCGAAGGCTATATTTATGCTCTTTTCGAAGAGAAGTATTCATGTTCCTTTATCCAAAAACGATGTGAGAGTCATGGTTTTGTGATATCTAAAGCGTCGATAGGTAATATCGTCAAAAAGAAAGAAAAAACGTCAAACTGGAGCCTCAAGTGCCAGAAGTGTTCGACAAGTGCTCAATAGCTCTTTGGGGATATAGTCATCACGCGTAAATTTACAGTTCCGTGGCCACCTCGTTTCCCCGACCTCGTTCCAATGAATTTTTGGTTTTGGAGTTATCTGAAGTCTAAGATGCACTCATGAAATTTCCAAGAATTTACAGACTTTAAAGATGCCATAAAATGGGAAATCCTACAAATGCCTCCTGCCATGATAATTTCGTCATTGTTATCGACAATCTCCCGCATGCAATGCATTATCGTCTGCGAAGGTGGCCACGTTGAAAACTTGTAATTCGAATAAAAGTCTTTAACCCTCTCCTCTCTTTTGTTATCACTGGTTCTTTACGATACTCATCTTTGCAAATTGTTAACTCCGCCAATTTACATCATACGTGTCTTATTCAAACGCTGATGCTTTTCCATGCTCCGACCAATTTGCACACGAAAGAAGTAAGTGTTGCCATTCGAAAATTTGAAATTTTGTCACTGTAACTGTAAGGGGTTTATTTTTTTAGTCATCACAATCTGAATCCCATACATTCAAATAACTACATCTAAACTTTCATTTCGATTGATTGAACGGTTCGGCCACAACAGAGGGAAAGTTCATATAGACCACCTGGTATTCTGCGACTGCGTGTTTTTCTCGGTTCTTAGGTTTGAGTGCCTTAGTCACCACCTTCTTGCGGCATAGAAGTTTCGGGGTATTCCTATCAGCTATCTGCTTATGTTTTCTTCAGCTACTGGCCTCTTGTCGTGGGTGCTGGGGGTTTAATTTCTTGAGTTTTAGAAGAATAGACCTTTGGTCACAATGCCCTGCTTTTGGTAGAACTCTCCCAGAAACTGCCCTAAAAGTATTCATATTATTAAACTTTGGTTTATGATAAGAATTTCTCCCCCCTAAACGACAGAGGGGGTAAAATAAATTGGTTTTAAATAAAAATTTTCTGTAAAATTCTCCTTCTTATAAAACAATACTTCAGTTAGTCATTTCATAGGGGGATCTTTAAATTTTGCCACCTGCTTGGAATCGCGCTCCGTGCACCTACTTGCGCCGACTCTGCCAGTACCTCTATCCCAGTGTTTCTTAACCTTTTTGGCACAATGGACCACTTTAAAAATTTTAAATATGTCACGGACCTCTCTGTGAAAAAACAATTGCTTAAACATCATTTATTACAAAAAAAATCTGTTTTATTATTTAATTATTTTAATAATTTTATTTTAATAGTATAAAAATTTTGAAAAAATTAAAATGTGGAGGCTGTTGCTGCTTTTCCTTGATTAACAAATTGAATTGAGGGATGGTTTTCGACAAAGCAACGTACATATCATGTTCGGTATTCAGTCGATTTCGATGTTTTGTTTTTATTGTGACAAATGTGGAAAATTCTGCTTCGCAAAGATATACTGTAGCAAACGGAGTAATGGCTGCCATAGCTCTTTTTACAAGCAATGGGTAGGGCTTCTCTTAAAGAAGACCAAAACTCTTCAAGAGTTTTTGAATCGAAATCCATTTTCAACAAGGACTTTGTTTTCAAATCAATTAGCTCATCTTTGGCAAGGTTCATGTCATCGATACACTCCATATCACAAAGAAAAGGATTACGAATCCACATCTCATCTTTTATATTTATTGCATCCGAATTGAAATATGTTTCAAATGAAACTTGAAGTACTTCTAGGTGTTCACAGATTTCATTTTTCAAGTTATTCAGTAACAAACTATCTGGCCGAGATCCATTTTCAAAAAGCACTTCGTCCAACTTTTGAAAGTTTGCATATATCCCATTTTGAATTCTAATTTTCCAAAGTGTTCTAACTTTCCAAAATTAAGAGTCAGCGGACCCCCAAAATATGACCCATGGACCCCCAAGGAATCCATGAACCACAGATTAAGAAACCCTGCTCTATCCTGTTTGAAAGGAACGATCAGCAGGCTTCCACTGAACTAGCATGGCCTAACTGAAGACTGAGATTCTTTAAAGAAGTTACACAAAAAAAGTATAAAGACATCAAAGTTTATTTCTTAATTTCTCAAAAACAACGTAAATAAAACAGTTAAACAAAACATTCAAAGCAGTTCACAGATAATACTAAACTAAAGCTGCAAATTCAACATTCTGGCAAGTGTAGCGTTATGTAATTTACCTGATGGGAAAAAAACTATATTGGGGCAAAAATACGATGAGCAACAGGCATCACCAGACAATAACAAAAGCAAAAACAACAGGCAAAAGGTGCACGTAAAGTGTCCCCTTTATACTTCTTGATTTCGTAAACTTTAAAATTATTTACATACTGACAAAAAAAAAAAAAAAACCACGGAGTATACAAAAAAAAAACGAAATTAAGTAACCAAGATTAAATTATAATTAAAAATTTAATTACAAAGAATGGGATCCGTGTAGTTGGTAACATATCCTAGAAAAACTTTACGAAAATTGACCAATTATAGAAGTGCGATCCACCATCTTGAGTGAGGTTTCCCATGCGGCCATCGAGTTCTTAAAAATTAGAATCCCCTCCATCTATTTAAAAAAAAACTATATTTTCGAAGTGTACCAGAGTACTTTCCCACGGTGGTCTGCACAGCCGTGTGAGAGATTTCCTAAAGGAATTTAGGACTCCAATTGTGCACGTCGAGTTTAGGGACCCCGCAGAGAAGGTATAGATCACGGAATGGCAGCGTAACGGTCAAGCTCGCACTGAGATGTAACCGTGAGTTATGGCAGCAGGGGCTAAAAAGGAATGTCAGCTTGCACAAAAGGGGCTACTTTAATGAGCCCACCTGCACTCCCGAAGGGGGGGGGGCAGATGTGGAAAAATTGCCCGAAAACAAGCGATTGGAAAGGAAGAAAAAAGGGCCGTTAAAACCGAGGTGAGGAGTTTTGGAGACGAAGTTAAGGAGAGGAAGTTAAGTCGGCAGTAAAGAGAAGTGGGAAAAGAGTCCTAAGCCTCGCTCACTATCACCAACTCTTCCCGTGCGCCCTGACCGACACCGCGTGAGGAAAGCCCCTGCCTGCTCCCCTGTGCCTGTAATGGAGGTAAAGATAAAATAATATTTACAGTCACTTAACTTAGGTCTCTGAAAATAATATAACCTGGTGATTAGTAATAGTTCATTATAAAGAGAATTCTAGTAATTATGCTGTAAATAGAAGACATAAATAATTGATGATTATGATATATGATAACCAAGGATCTATTTGTAAATGAATGTACAGAATAAATGTCTGAATCTCAATATAAAGTATTATATTCTTTCTGTGCTTCCCCCTTGTAACGAACACTGGTGTTTAAATTGTAAGTACATTACAACACGAAGAAATCCCTTTTTTGTTTTATTCTGTTATATTTTGTTATTTTACATAATATTTATAATTCTTACAATGCTTGATAAATGTTAAAGTGGGGACTTCAAACTCTCTCTTTTTTTAACTTCCCAGCAAAATGGAAAGTGGACGAAATGGACTTTTCTGAGCTCATGAATTTATTCAACATCGTGTCTGATGTCTTCTGCTTGAACCCTCGCTGTCAAATCACTGGCTTCACAGACATCTTCGATCTTACCGATGAGAGCCTCACTCATATGGCCCATTATTTGCAACCACGGAACGTAAAACTTTGGACGAAGATCATGCAGGTGAGAAACTATCTCTCTCTATACAAATACCTTCTTACAGATGCAAAAATCCAAACACGCTTGGCGAAGGAGATACAGCCAAGTTACTTGGCGAAAAAGATTTATCTATTCAGCCATCGTACGCTCTACAGTTTCCAAAAAGGAATTTTAAAACAGGGTATTTACAATAACATTGAAACCTGGTATTTAGAATAAAATAATAGTGAATTACCCAAATCTTACAAAATGGTTACCAAACATTATATCTAGAACGATAAATTTCTAAAACTACAATATGCTATATTTCCAGAAAAGTGAAAAAAAGTAGTGTTATTAGTGATTTAGAATGAAATAATAGGGAATTACCCAAATCGTATAAAATCGTTTCTAAACCTTATATATAGAGCGATAAATTTATAAAACTACAATATTATTATACAATATTGAAATAATACAATTTGAATCTCTAATAAAGAAAAATGTTTTATTAGAGAAGTTAAGTCAGTAAATAAGTAAAATACACTTTCATTTTTACTATTTTTGTGCAGTCAGATAAAGTATATTATGGATATAAAACATTAAATCATTTCGGTTTATTTTACCCATAGAAAGAACAAAAATATTTCACGTAAGGTTATATTTTTCATTTTAGTACGGCACATTTCGATACGTCCCTAAAAATTTAATTCAATAAATTAGTTCAAGAAAAGGAAAGGTTGATAGCTTTGCTACCTCACATATTTATAATTTGGAGCTAGAGGTAAACAATGTCATATAAAATACACATGATATATTATGGAGAGCTTATTAGTATTTCTTTTAACATTAAGATAATCATCAAATAACATTAAAATAAATTTCTTTCACCTACAGACAATCAAAAGATCTGAAAATTTTTTTAGGATAATTTTAAGAAATAATATAATCTTTAAAAAATTTCAAATCCTTTAAATCTTCAAATTTAAAAGAAAAACCAATTTGTATATAAACACACTAGTCAAAAGATTAGCGTGTTTATATACTTTTCATTAAAACAAATGATGTAATTTAAGGTAATGCTGTAACTTAAGATCCTCTTACGACAATTTTTTTTTCAATTTCAGAAGTTCAAAATATCATAAAAAGTTTGTAAGATAATCTTAAGAAATTATAGATTCTTAAAAAAAATCTTCATATTTTTAAAGAAATTCTCTAGATAATGGTTAATTTTTTAAGAAAATCGTCAGATTATTCTAGTAGCGATGTATAGAGACTATAGTCTTCTAACAATTTCAATATATTTTTTAATTAAAGAAAAATAAGTAAAACAGTATAAATTAAGTGCATTAAATGTTATTGATTATCGTGTTTATATAAAAATTTGCTCTAGAAAAGGAAAAAACGACGTAAAACTAAAGCCTTGAGTCGCGTAAACAGCAGAAATATTTTATGTCTACAATGGTGACTGTAATTTTGGAACTTCGTTAAAACGCCTTATAAATGTAAAGTATAAATTATAAACAATTAAGTAGTCCTTTATTGTAGAATTGTGTTAAGTTTTATAAATGTTTTTTTCCCTAGGAACTCTATCCATGGAGAATAAATCGTTTACTGTTTTACAATATGAATCCAATCTTCTATGCAATTATAAGCAGTGGACGTTTGTTGGTAAAAAAGAAAGTTGCTGATCGGGTAAGTTTTGTAGATTTATTTCTTAACTGGCTCACTGTCAATTCACGATCATATAATTTAAGTGTCTTTCTATTTAGTTTATACGCATGAAAGCCGAATAATTACTTAATGTTCTAAAGTATTCCACCATCGCTATCAGCAGGTTTATATAATTACGTTCTAGAACATAAACTGTGATGCAATAGATAGCTATGAGGAACCCAGCATTCCACTATTCATTAACTTTCAGTAATATCCAGTTTCCACAAAGGGTAAAATATAGAGCAAATATATAAAAACTATGAATTTTCAACTTGTAATTAGATATTTGAATACATGATAACTTTCAAATATTCATATGACTTTGTCATTGTTACATTTGACGAACAGTGGTAGAATGTTTAGGCCGTTTATCTTCGGTACCAGGGGTTGGGTACCCACTACAGCAGTAAATTTTCTCCCTAAATAATGTAAGTAAAATCATCTTTCTATATATTTTAGTGTTCAGTGTTTTGTCTAACAATTCAAGAAAGATATTAATGTTTCTCACTTCAATTTGTAAGGCTGCATAGTTTTGGCTGTTGCTAGTTTATAAAATACTCACGTATTGATTGAACTCCTTTTGTAATAAATTCAATTACTTTTCATTCTTTTAGGTGATACCTCTCCGTTCTGACCTAAAAGAGCTACACAAGTACGTCTCTCCAAACGTCCTTCCGAAAGAGTACGGAGGGAATTTAGAAAAGAGTGAATACCGTCCGTATCTCAAGCGATGTTTAATCGATAACATTCGGTACTTAGAATACGAACATTCTTTTATTGGAAAAAAATCGGGAATGCAATGATGGCATAATGTAGAGTAATCCACAACTTGTACAAATGTGTATAGGATCGCAGTTTCTAGTTGAAAACGAAAAAAGAAATTCCTCTTTGGTTCGATATTTTGATCGAATCAAAGATGACCCCCGGAATGTTCTTGCAGGATATTATATACACCAAATACCTCACATTCTTCAGTGTTTCTATTTCATATTATTTGGAAAATTGATAATTCATCGTGTAGCTGACTACAATGTCCACAAGAGCAACTTTAATATTGGTAACTTATGTTCTCTAATTTTCGAAACTCAGTGGACAGCTAATGCCATCGAATGAAACATGACCCCAGGAATGTTCGTGCAGGGAATTATATACCAAACGCCTCACATTCTTCAGTGTTTCTATTTCATATTATTTAGAAAATTGGTAATTCAGTGTATAGCTGACTACAATGTCCACAACAGCAACTTTAATATTGATAACTTATGTTCTGTAATTTCCGAAACTCAGTGAATAGCTAATGCCATATAGCTGTTGCCAATGTTACTCGGACGAACCAAGCACGTGAGCCAGATTGCACACGGAATAAAGCGATGGTGTGTGTCTTTCGTTAGAGGAGCACTTGTAGGGTGAAAGAACGTCTTAACTGAAGAGGATAGTGGTAATTTAGAAGCATATGCACCAAGCCGAAGACCTCTAGGATTAGCCTGCCACCCTAGTGGTACCGTTTGAGAACTTGGAGGACATTGTGACCACGAATATTTTGTGCCCAGTCGCCATTAATGAACTCTGTAGATCTTAGGTGGGCTCGAACCCCAACACTCCAGTTACGAGATCGTTGGCTTTGTCAACTGAGCTACCATGGCTCAAAACCTTCTTAAATTTAAGACTATCTTCATATTTTATCGAATTAAGTAAGTTGCGTAGAAAATATCATGCACTCATCCCTTCCACCACCCCTCCAACCAGGCTTTACCTTATCTCTGTTTGGGCCGAGAAGCTCCTAGCCTCTGTTATTTGTTACACAAGAAGCAATTTTAACACATTGTGTGCGGGTACATTTCGCAGCGGGAGCGGGCGTTTTTCGCGTCAATTCAGTTATTCACTTAAATCTCAATAGATCGAAAATTATTTCATTTTTTTAACCAACTTTTCGTATTTTATATTGAAATACATAAACAAATATATAAGTAGAAATATATAAATAACAACCATAACATTTTTGTAAACAAAAAATATATTTTTTACTGGATAAATATATAATAGTATCATAAATATGAAAAATTATATAGAAATAGTAGTATATAGTTTTAATGTTTTCCCGTTCTGTGGTTTCGCATCGACTGATGTAAAAACTAGTTTTATTTGTCTCAATTTTTCCAGAATCTCTGTAGTAGACAAGAACATTCGGCTTCGTTTTCCTGTATATACCGTTATTTCTGTACCCACAAACAAACCATGTTGTTACACTAACCCGTATTAGTACGTGACCCGCGCTCAAGTATCAGTTGTCAGAAAACTTACTAGTACGTGTCCCGCATACAATGTCTTAATAGAAGCAGTACGTAATCTTTATATTTTTCTTATTTACTGTTAAAGAATTTTAATAAGAGCTGTAGTAACTATATTTAACTTTATAATAAACTAGCAGTTCTGACGAAATTATCCGTTGTTTTGCAGGAAGCTGATATCGTCATGTTTTGGAAATTTCGACTATAAGATTTTTTTTAGTTTAAAAATGGGTGTCAGTGATAATGCGATAGCTTAATATTTTTAATTTTCTGTTACGTTAAAAGAAATAAATGCAGGTGATAAAAACCAAATTTAATTGCAACACCCCATGTGCATTTCTGACCTACAGATATATTCAAAATATATCTTGCATTTACCTTCTAAAGAGTCGAATAAAAACAATAAAAATTAATATATTTTGAAGGATAAAAAGTCTCAATAGATCGAAAATTATTTAATTTTACATCAGTCGTATCGAGTGATGTAAAAAACCAGTTTTTATTTGTCTAAATGTTTCTAGAATGTATGTAGTAGACAAGAACATTCGGCTTCGTTTTCCTGTCTATACCGTTATTTTTGTACCCACAAACAAACCATGCTGTTACACTGACCCGTACTAGTACGTGACCCGTGCTCAAGTGTCAGTCGTCAGAAAACGTACTAGTATGTGTCCCTCATACAATGTGTTAAACTAATCAGGGTCAGTGAAGTATGTGTGGGGTTAAAAAAATAGAAGAATATGTAAATGGTGCTAAAATGTTTGTCTTAGTAGTAGAATTTCACTCATTTTTTAGATTTGGGTTTTTAACTTTGCTTCTACATCAAAACATAGTAAATATATGAATTTATTTTAATCTATAGGAATGTAGATATGCAATAATGATTTTTTAGTAAATTTTATTTATGTTGTAACCTTGCATTTGTGTGCATTGGAGTTAATGTGACAAAAGCTTAAGTTTATAATAAAAATAAATCACCTATTTCTTGAAGAATATGTAAATGTTGCTAAAATAGACTTGGGTTTTTCAACTTTGCTTCTATATCAAAACAGAGTAAATATATGAATTTATTTAAATAAGAATGTAGCTATGCAATAATGATTTTTTAGTAAGTTTTATTGATGTTGTAACTTTGCTTTTGTGTGCATTGCAGTTAATGTGTCTAGCAATGCTAAAAAAGAAATTGTAAAATTAGAAGCATTGTACTTTTATATCACACAAACAAGTAAATATAGTGGATGATTATTGTAATATTGTAACTGAAAAATATAGTTTTTCTTAAAGTGATATGTAACTGTAAAAAAAAAATAATTATTTTTCTTTATTTGGGTAACTTCAATATTTAACAAGACCTATGTAGTCTTAAATCTATAACGAATTTGTAAATTTTTAGACACATATGTTGCTTTGAGATGTTAATCTTATTTCTGGATCTTATCTCTGTATTCATAAGTGAAAAATCTGTGCTGTAACACATACAGCTTCTTAAGTATAGATGTCTGTCTACTACAACATTTAACGAAGTTATGACTGCACTTTGTAATATAAGTTATTGTTTTACTCCGCAAGTAAGTAATTTAATATATAAAATATATGATAATATGCAACGGAATAAACAGTTGGATACAAAGATTTCTGTTTTAGAAAATTGCGTTTGTCTTCGCGTAAGTTTTAACACATTCCCTATCCTGTACTCCTCGCTATCCTGTACATTACATGCGATATACACATCTAATGTTGTATTCACTTGTACGTTTCATGTTATATACAATAAAGTATTATTCAATCAAAAAGTAGTTTGGTGTAGCGTTTTCAATTTAGTTCTATTTTTCAATTAGACGTCTGAAGCTTAAAGCTCCATACCTGCTGTACATCATATGTTCTCTAGTATAGGGACATCCAAAGAGCTAATGCTTATCATTCCACCACATCTCCCCCATTTAGAATTTTTGAGTATTTGCCGTTAGGTGTAACTTATTGTATATATAGAAAATGTGCTTTTTTACGTAGAAGGTGGTTTGATTTGGAGCTTGCCCTGATTTACATTTTTGCTACATGAGGAACTCATTACTAATAGCTATATCTATTATATACCTTCATTTCTCAGTACTATGATTACATATGATCGTTATAATTGATATGTGATGTCAAGAATATAAATTTTTTGCAAAGTCGAGAATAAAAACTTTGGATCACCTTCATATCTTTCATATAAAGATGCAGTCGTTAATCAGTCTGTTTATTGTAGCATTAGAAAGCAGTTAGTTTCCAAAAGATGAACATAAATTTTAATAATTAATCTTAATTCCATAATTCCTGACTAAATTTCTAACCTCCGAAGCATTTAAACAATCCTGCACACTACCACCTCCATGTTTCTTTATCTGCAGTAAATTTATTGTTTGTATCTATTTCTAAACACAATGTTTCTATCTTTGTCAATTGTAAAAATGTTTTTTTTTATTTCTAATAGCAAGGCAGGTAACAATTATAAAAATAACAATTGTAGAACAACTGTACAAGTAATAAAAGTAACATTGACCGAAGTCATTGCCTCAAGCGTTCTGGCTCTCCAATACAGGGTAGTCTCGGAGTCGGAAGAACCGCTAAGTGCCCCGCATCGACGCAGATGACCTCTATTTAAAGGTTCTCCAAGGTCACATAAAGAACAAAGAGGGGAGTCAAAAATGCCAATTCTATGGAGATGTTCACTTAGGCAGTCATGTCCTGTCACTAACCGGAACAACGCCACTGCCTCACTTCGAGGACGATCGGGAATGTTGGCGAGGTCTTCGGCACTCCAGGTCTTCAGTTTAACACGATCTTACATTTGGGATTCGAATTTCATATTCAAAGCTTGTTTCCAAAAGAGCTTTTTTGAGTGATAAGACAGTCCAGAAACATTTGTTAGCTGTGCCTTTGTTGCACCTTTACGTGCGAGAAGATCAGCCTGATCATTTCCATAAATGCCGCAATGGCTGGGGATCCATTGTAACTTGATATATTTGTCTTTTCGACTAATACAACGCATCAATTCTCGGCATTATAGGACCTCAGCAGAGATAGGAGCTTCAGCGGAGCCAATAGCTTGTATGACTGTCTGCGAATCCAAGAGTAGGACAACCTTTTGGAATTTTTGAAGACAGTCCAGAAGTTTTTCCAATGCGATACGGATGGCCTCTACCTCTCCATCAAAGGCCGTTCTGTTTTTTCCCGCAGACGCAGAAAAGAAGTGTTTAGAAAAGACTCTGGAGCCTGCAGATGCACAGCTTTCAGAGTATGACCAGCAAAGTAGACCTACCTCCTCGTGGTGTACCCTGGGCAACGTATTTATACTGCTAACTGGTCTACAATTTTTGCATGAGTTCTAAATTGTAAAAATGTTAAATATACTTTTTTCTGAAAACGAAAATACTTTACCAAAACTATTGCTATCATTCTCAAATTGCAAGGGCAATGTAATAGACAACTTCTTTCGCTCATAAAAATCTCTTTCACACATTGTGAGGTCACAAGCATTTTTTTTTTGCATTATTCAATGTTTTTTTTCGGGGGGGATAAGTTTTATTTGTTTTCCCCACACGAAACTTTTGAATGCGCCTTCTGGAGTCACGCTCGGACACTTGTGAACAAACAGAGAAGTTGGAATTAAAAGTTGGATATTTAGAAAGTTTCTTTAGATTTTGCGAAATTCCGTTCGAACTGGTATTAGGAAGCTTAAATAAAAGCAGAATTTTTATGACTACTGCGAGTGTGCTCTTTGATGAGTTGGAAATGTCATGTAGATTAGTGTTTACTCAAACGAAGGCTTTAAACACCAGAGAAAATGTTGGAAACTTGATTGATGTTCAGTGAAAAAATCTCGAATGATTCTGACACGATGTGTAGTTGCATTACCATCCAAGTGGAGTAAGCAGAACGATGACCGAATGGTTAGGGTGCTGGCCTTCGGAACCTTATTTCGTGGGTTCGAATACCACTGTGGCATGAATGTTCGTAGCCGTTTGGAATCGGCTTTAAGCAGTAGGTCCCGGTCTCATTAGCCCTTGTGCTGCAAAAAGTAGACCGTAGCATTCCAAACCAAACCAAACCAAACCAAGTGGAGTAAAAATATAGCATTGTGGGATGTACTTGATTTGCAAGTTTATGCAAGAATAACATGACTGTGTGTTTGTATTAAAAAAAACACCAGGTGATCACGTCTATGCCATCAGAACATGCCCTATACTACAATAGTCCCACCATAACTTGACCTGTACAAGGTGGTTCATAGCTTCATGGAGTCCACGCCGAAATCGATGTCTGCTATGAGTGCAAAAAAGGGTTATAGCATGATTTCATTCTAGTTCCATTTTCAGGTCCACCAGATCAATCATGAGTAGTTGAGTTAATTTATCAAAGACAGAATTTCTGTTGAAACTACAGAACAAAAAGCTACATACTTTACTGTTCTGATAACGGCTCTAGTTATAGATTTTCGTAAATTAAATAAACCCACAGCTAAAATAGATTCATATGGACCAGAGTTTCTTAAACTATGGGTCACGACCCCAGTTGGTGTTACGGGAGTAGTCACAAATTTTAGCAATTTAGATATTTCTTTAACTGATAATTTTACAATTAACAAATATTTTTATGCAATGTATCTACAAAAGAATAAAGACAATACAGGCAAATAATAACCAAAACTTTCGACGCCTTTTTTAATAATAGAAACGTTTGTTTTATTTGCTTTGTCAAAGGTTTGGTTTGGTTTGGAGCGCTACGGTCTGCATTTTGCAACACGAGGGCTAATGAGACCGGGACCTACTGCTTAAAGCCGATTCCTAACGGCTACGAACATCCATGCCACTGTGGTATCAGTCTGTCAAAGGCTAGGAGAATTCAAGATCAGTGTATTTTGGTCACACATGCACACTGGGGTTTTCTCAGTAGTGACTTTCCAAGTGGCTACACTTAATGGATAGACTGTAAGCAATGTTTGAATTTACCCAAGTAATTGAATCTGTTTTTATTGTTCTATAATGTTTCTAAGCTTGTTACTTAGTTAAAATTTCCACATTGTTCTTTGAGTAAAACATTTAAGTTAATGACCTAAAACTGAAGTAGTATATTAAGGTACAAAGGAAGAGACTGACAGTTTCACGCACTCGTGTGTCGTATTTACGTAATACCCCAAGAGTTTTGTAAATATTATGGGAAACCAACACCAAAAAGTTAAGAAACCCTGGTATAGACTAATATCCCCATTTCAAACTTTGAGTAAAATCTTTGATTAATTGGTAACAGTATTCAATATTGTTTGAATATAAGGAATTACGTTAATGCAAAACAATATGGCTTTAATGAATGCCTAAATACTGAAATATGCATAAATAACATAATTTAAAATATTGCGGAAAGAAATAAAACATATAAATACACTGCTTTAGTGTCATCTGGTGTTGAGGCAGCATTAACAATGTAAACTAGTGTATAATAATAGATAGTTTGGAATCATCAGGAATAGAATGTTACTATATAATATATATAAAAGTTATTTGAGAGATCGTTCTATAGAAAATAATTATGTCTATATCAGAGTTTATCAAAGGTGCACACACGATCCCTTTTCCTCACACCTTGTATGGAATATTTTGGAAATCAAATAGCTAATAATTTTGAAAATAACTGGAATATTTTGTGTGTATGGGAGTGGGGGGCGTACATTAAATTCATAAGGCCAAGAGAGATGGAATAAAGTTTGCTTTTGAATAAAATTTTTTGACTAAAAACAAACCTTCAAGATTCTAAAATCTTGAAACACTTTTCATTGTGTTCCCTAAAATTCCAGGCCTAGGCGTTTTGGTACGATTATCCCTCTCAAAATTCTGTTCGAGGGTTCGAATTAGATTGTTCCATGGATGTTCGCAGCCGTTCAGAATCGGGTATTAAGCAATAAGGCGATTTTACGCAGTAGGGCAAAGTCTCAAATTATGACAATTCTGGCTTTAGTTTCAAACGGAAGGGCAGTTTATTATTTGTCTATTGGCTGATGTAAACATGAAAGTGAATGGGAAGGGCATTATAGTAGTTCGTGACGTTGCGACTAATTGCCTTATAAACCCCGGTATCATTAACCCTCGTGTTGAAATAAGGTAGACCATAGCGTTTCAGAACAAACCAAACCAAAACAGTGGCTTGATCAAAATACAAATGTGCTCTTTTAAAGTTCTTACATGGACCTTTTCTTAGTTCTATTAGAATAGACTGTGTGTGTGTTCTCATGTGCGTGTAGACTCATATAGGCTCATGAGTTTCTATTCTTAATTCGTGCAGGGTTTTGGAAAAAGCATTTACTTTAGATATTTTTAAAGGGTATACGTGTTTTTAAGAAGAAACATTTCTTACGCAGTACATTAACGCTTTCCTTTTTTTAGAGCTTTGGGCAATTAGTCAGCTAAATATTCAGAAAATGCCTATTGTAGTTATGATATTTTGCAAAGGCTATAGGTGTTTTTTTAGACGAAACATTTCTTATGCTGTACATTAACGCTTTCCTTTTTTTAGAACAATTAGCAGGTTAATCAGCAAGGCAATTAATCAGCTATGCACACTAATAAAAATGATGTTACCAATCAAAAATTATTATAATTGCAGTAAGTTAAGATGCACAAGTGTTTCTGCATGCAACTGGTATATATTTCTAATATAATAACAGCAGAAAATGACTATTATAGTTAAAAACAGTTAAATGTATATTATAGTTATGATATTTTGCAAAGGCTATAGGTGTTTTAAAGACGAAACATTTCTTATGCTATACATTAATACTTTCCTTTTTTTAGAACTTTGGGCAATTAATCAGCTATCACACTAAGAAAAATGATATTACCAAGCAAAAGGTATTATTAGAAATATAGTTAGTTATCAGGAATTAGTGTTTCAGCCTAAAACTGTTTTATATTTCTTATAAAATAACAGCAGAAAAGGCATATTATTGTTAAAAACGATTAGAAAAGACATAAATAATTACAGGATTCCACAAGTAACGTTCATGTCAAAAAAAAAAATTCCACAGATGATAAAAAATAGATGAGATTAATTATACAATAAGCTATGATATGAACAAGCATTATCGAACATTGCAGGATATTTAAATAATAATGCAAAATCACGTATCCTAACTATAATTGATTGAAAATGCTTATAAGGTTTGAGATTTCTGTATAAAATAAAAAAGGGAATCATAAAGGCAAAACAAAGTCTTGAAGATATTAAACAGATGTGAATCAGGGAAATAACATATCTGGTTATCCTTCCAAAACAATTAAAAAACCCAAAACATTCTGAAAATTAATTCAGAGTGGAACTACCTCTAACACGTCTAATGTGTACCTCTAACACGTCTAAAGTAACAAGTCTAATGTGTAATTCAATTTTAGTTTAACTTTTTATAAAGTAATCAAGTACTATACTTGATTTTACAAGTGTATGGCAGTAAGATATGTATTTTAAGTTATTCCTATATTAACCTCAGTATTTATTTGCATTTTTATATCCGCTACAAAATTCTTATATTTGTTATTTTTAGAAGATCTGTTCTCATCCACATTGGGTTAGAGAGTTAATACTTTAAGGGATAACCTAAAAGGTTATCCCTTTTTAGGTTCGCTTGTATAAGAAATATTATGTAACGAAAGTGATCTGAAATAGGTGCAGGTAATGTCGAGAAGAATGTTACTAGGATGCCAATTTCAGCGACGAGATTTATTCGCCAGATTTCACTCCTTATCGATGAAAAGATACATTTCCTTATGTGTTATTGTTGGATTACTAGTAAAATTGAAAAAAATGACGGAATATTAAAAAGAAATTGATGGCCCACGAAAGGATTGAGCAAAATTATCTAAGATAAAAAAAGAGACAACCATTTAAAGATCATTAAAATATTTATTGATGAATCGTTCTAATTAAGGAATTAATTTTGACATTTATTTCCTTTTACCATTTGTTCGAATAATAGTATAAAAATTACATCTCATCTAAACTTCAAGGCACAACAGCCCAACATGGGGGCCAAAACCAACGATGGCAATCTCTAATTGTCGAGACCAAAGGCCCTGGGGAGCGGACCATATTTCCCGGTTAGGTGGTCAACTTTAAGCGGATCTCCAGTGTTCACTCCCAAGCATGCACGGTCCTCAATTTGTCTACCCACTGAATGGATGGGAGGCTGGATCAACCTTGCCCATGGAACCTAAGACCTCTGTCATGGCAACTCATAGCTTTACGCCAACGCCACTGGAATTTCGTATTATCATATCACAAGGCATAAATTTCAAATTCTTTTCAGACGATAATCATGTTAGCTATGGAAGAAGCATTTAAAGATTGAATATCAATAATCTATATGTACAAAAGGACTTTTACATATAGATTATTAATGGTACAAATTTTTTATAATAAGTTTTTTTTAAAAAAAAGCGGTAAAAATGTCCTAAAACGTTAAAATTTTGTTTTAGATTTTAGTTATGCCGCTTGCAAATAGATGGCGATACTAGTTTAAAATATCTGCCTTTGAAATTTCAAGGACCCTGAACAGGTTTTTTTTTCATTTACTAAACTGATTTATTCTCCAATCTTATGTTTTATGACTAAATATTGTATCGTCACCGGAATCGAATGTATGTGCAAAATTTCATATCTCTATCTAGTCAAGAAGGTACTTGGTTGGTAACCAGTTTATCATCCCAGCTCTCGACTTCTAATGTAGCCTCCACACTATGGCCAGTTGTTCACCACATCCTGATGGTGACCTCGAACGATGGTTCACGGGTCGCATCCACACGCTGGGCCACTAAATGAACTGAGCGCATTGATTCGTCCATAGGGTCTACTGCTCACTTTAGTTGCGCATTTCGCTGCCTTTGATCTTTGGAGAAAAACCGCCTCCGAAGCCATCGTCCGCCAAGACTATTTTATGATTGCCACCATCGGCCACGATAAGCCAAAGCCTATCCAGACGGTGGTGATGGCTCGCAGTGGGTCATAGTGTGGAGGCGCCTTAAAATCTGTTTTAAATCTTGCAGAAATAAGCTGAAAATGGCACAGAAAAATTTAAATTTGCTTTAGATGGTTCTTTGGCATTAACAGTTTTAAATAGATTTCAACAGTTCTAAGGGCTGGTCTCACTAAAGTCGTTTAACGACTAACCGCAATTAATCTCTGTTTAAAAGGAGAATTGCATCCAACCATTGGTTGGCGTCATGGATCCCATGGTGCCATGTCGTTAAACGACTTTGAGACCAGCCATAAGAAATTTAAGGTTGGTCTCACTAAAGTCGTTTAGCGATTAACTGCGTTTAATCTCTGTTTAAACGGAAAATTCCATCGCACCATTGGTTGGTGCCATGGGTTAATCGAGGGATGCCCATAAACGACATTGAAACCGGCCATAAGAAAATTAAATTTGGCATTTAATACTTTATTGGTTAAATCGATTGAGTGTTGTTGCGGTTTGACGTTAGTAGTCTGTGACGTCATTTTTTTTTTCAGCCGGAATCACTAATCAGACGAGTGGATCGGGATAGCCAATTTTGGGTGCTTATACTTCCGGTAGGAAATTGCTTGGCTCACTGGCGCCATCTATTAACTAAAAACCTATTTAAGTAATCAAGAGCACGTGTCGAGGATTCTTAATACAATGTGTTAAACATGGAAGGTGAAACAAATGTGGATAAATAAGCTCAAATAAATAAGATTTATTTGTTTTTATTTGTATGATTTTTTACTCTTTAAAATCATTAACAATAACTGATAAAAATATGCAATTATTCATTGCATTATTCAGACAATGTACTCAGTTTATTGTAATGGACATTAAATAGCCTTATTTAAGCACGAAAAAATTACTCATTGAAATATACTTCAATATAGTACTTTAGAAGCTTATATTTTTCCATCAAAGAATATTCAAGAAAAATTATCTTTTACTCTTTATTAAGTGAAATAATTATTCAATATTGCTGTATACTTTTTAGAGGAATAGTAAAATTTAAACTTATGAATATTCTTTGATAGAAAAATGTAAGTTTCTAAATTATTATATTATTATTATAACATTTTTCCAGAACAATGTTTTTATCTTAAAAATCAGGCTGTCTACTGCTCATTATAGACAGCTTGAGGTATAAAGTTTATAATAGCAAAAATTGATTTTAAAATAATAAAAAATTGACAGTTAAAAATAAAATTCAATTATAAAAATTGTCAAGAATCTAAAAAAATATTAGAAATAAAATAAAATATTAAAATATAAAAATAATAGTAAATATTAAAATTAATAAATTTATTACAATAAAATATTAGAAATACTAGCACTTCTCAAGCTCATTTCTTAGCAAAAACTAATTTTATAAACGTAAAATGACAAAAACTACCAAAAATAAAAATAAAAAAAAATTAATAAAATTCAAATAAAAAGCAGAAAATTGTCTTAAAATATTGTCAAAAATGTAAATAGTATAATAAAATAACTGTCGGAATAATTTAATAGTTTTAGTTATTATAATAATGAATAGATGGCGCCAGTGAGCTAAGGAATTTTCTACCGGAAGTGTAAAAACCCAAAATTAGCTGTCCCGATCCACTCGTCTAATCAGCTAGTCGAGAGCCGATGGCTCATGAAAGCAATAGCTACGGGGTCTCTTACTTTTTGATGCACGAGGTGTACAATGGCCATCTATGAGACTGACGTTTAAAGCAGGTAAATACACACTTAATTTTAAAAAGTTAATGAATTTTTATACTATTTTACCTGGATTGTGATTGTGTACTTCGTAAGTTTAAGGATATGCTAACATTAAAAATATAGAATTCTTTAAATTAGCACCGTTCTAACGCATACAAACATGTATGGAAATCTGTGTCGTCGCTATTTTAGAAGTTGAACTATTTTATAAGGTAATGAAAACAAATTTTTTTTATACGAACATAGCAAAAGCGTACCCAGGGGGGATGCAAAGAGAAATGTGCACCCCTCTTTCTTTTTAAATTGCAACTGCTCTTTTTCAATCATTAAATGGTATTTTATCATTTTTCAATGATACAGGATTCTATCAATTCTGGTAAGTAGAAAATTTTGTTTTCACACTATCTCTATTATTTTTCTAATTTTTATAACTTGGTAAAAATTATATCAGTTCATGAATAGTTTTACAACGGAATACTTAGATTGATATAATGTATTCTATAGTTTTTACAAAATGATAATACTAAATTAAAGAAGTCTTATTTTTTCATGACAATTATAGGCGGCTATATGGGAGAATTTTGGAGGGGTTGGGCTGAGATAAAAATGTATGTATGGCTGTGTTGTATTTGTATATTTAAGTGTTAAATTTAGTTTAAAGAACTGATTTTATAAAATGGGGGGTAGCTCAAGCCCCTTTTACACTTTTCATATAGGTGCCCTTCTTGGCAATGACAATATGAACCCCCCCCAAAGAAAAAGAAATTAATTTCTGGATGAGCCAGTGGAATATAGAATGATTTTCGATATATAGTTTTCTGTGTTTATTTTCTTCAAAATTCCATATATCAAATAAAAAGCATCAAGAATATTACACCAGGGTGTGAAATCTTCAAAAAAGGAAAATATTGCTTAAAAATTCCATTTGAGTATCATAAATATCAAAGGAGGGTAAATAATCAAAAAGAAATTAAATTAAAAAAATTAAATAAACAACGAAAAAATCGGTAGTTTCATAGGTCTATAATGTATTGAGTCTGGAAAGCCAATATTTGCAATAGTTTTTATTTAGAGTGTGAGCAAGATGACACCTTAAAATACCGTTTTTAATAAAATGCATGCACAATTTTTAGTTTCCTTAAAAGTTATGATATTAAATGCAAACATTGTATAGTTTTATAGGTTTTAATCGAAATATTTCAGTGGGGTTTGTTTTAAATGATTCAGAAGTATACAGAAATTTTGAAAATATAAAAATGAAAATCCTTATTTTTGAAGGCTTAAAGGTAATGTTTCCTTACACAACAGGCCTCATTAGGCCTCGCGTTGCAAAACAATTAAACGAAGCGCAACCAAAATGTTTAAGAACGGTTTTTATGGATCATGCTAAAACCACAATCTAACAGATTTTGCAAAGTAAGTTGCCAGGAAGTTGGTTAGTTGATAGTGCTTTGATCCATTTTTTCCATACAAAGTCTAGTCAGTCAGGCATAAATATACAGCAGTTAAAATTGTGTTGCAGTTTTATAAAGGAATATAAACCAATCTTATGAGGCATATTATATGAAATTCTATGGAGACTATTATCTGAGGATCTATATATGTTGTAATTATTCATACTATGTAACTATTGCACATGTTAATTTCATATTTCCACTGTCATTACATTATAGACCTACGGTGAGACTACAAAGAAATATAAATATAAACTTTGACCTGTGTATAATTAACATGTGTACGTACGTCTGTGCGTAACGTCTGTACGCAATCAATTTTCCTTCATTAAGACTGGCGTATGCACGTACAAAGAAACTTATAATGTTGAATATTAAGTGTTTTGAAACATTTAATATCAATTTTCACTAGTTTAGTCTGAGACGTCCATCCGCATCTAAAAGGTATCTTTAAATATACATCGACTCCTTTATACGTGATTTCTGTACTTACACACACAAAAAAAACTTACAATATTTAGTTTCACTTGCTTATCCATGACGTTTATACGTATATGAAGGAAATTAAGCCATAATTGAAAAATGATTATCCGTAAAAGTTTGAAATCTTAACATCTAGGACTCTTATAATATCTGTTTTTGCTAATCCTTTTGTGGTTGCCCTCTGTTTTCAATGTCACTTATATAAATGCTGTGGGATATAACTCAGAAACGGTTAACCCTAAAATTTGAAAACTTGTATTTGGGACTATAACATCAAGGCGAGTACCGTCATTTTTCATTGCAATCCGCACTATATAATGAGAAAAATCAGTATTCTACTATTTTACAACAAAGAAACTCAAATATATCGAGTTATTCATACGCAGTTTTAACAGAACTACTCAACACGTTCATTGCCATTCACGCGATATCGCGTTGTGGAGGTCCAGACGCATACTTTTTTCGATGTTGGTTAATTCATTTAGTTTTTATAAAATTGAATTTTGGCTACATGGTATTATTGCTTAGTTTTATTTTTATTTAGTATTCAGAATTTAGTTTTTGACAAAATTATGTACATAAAATGATTTAATTTAAAACTCACATTTTATGCTTACTGTTAAGATACTTTATATAAAATTTTTAACATGTAAAAAATTGTACATGCAATCCTATGCTTTACCAAAATGACCATCTTTATTTTAATAGATAACTTAAAATTGTAGAATTTCTAATGTATCTTACCCATTGTAGCAACCTAAACGTTTTTATGAGTTTTATTTAGAAATTTGATGAACTAATTTTAACTGGTTAGAACTAACACTGAAATATTATAAATTTGGATTTCATTTTAGAAATATTAAAGGATCCTAATCATAGAAAATATTTATTAGTATTTAAAATGTCTGTTACTTTTTATATCGACTGTATTGATTTGTGATGAATTAATGAACAGGCTCATTAGAAATTCTTTTGTAATAATTGAGATTTTATTTTTGCTTATAACATTACTGATGTTTCCATTCAATTGTACCTAATGGAGATTTACTAGGGTACGTGTCGAATATAAAATGCACATATCTTATAAATCTCTTTTCGGTTGTGTATTTTTCATATCTTCCTTTTATGATGGCCGAATGGTAGCGCGCTGCTCTTCGAAACCGGAGTTCGTGGGTTCGAATCCCGCTGCTGGCATGGATGCTTGTAGCCGTTCTTATTCGGCTTTAAACTGTAGGTCACGGTCTCATTAGCCCTCGTATGCAAAACAGTAGACCGTAGCGCTCCCAACCAAACCAAACCAATTCCTTTTATTTTGAAAGGTAAGTATTAAGAGTTTAAAAAATGATTTAACTAATTGATTTTTTACGCATAATTTATTAAGTCACTTTTTAAATTTTCAAGATGTCTATAATTTGGGATATTTGGAAAAACATTTGGCAGCATCGGCATTTCAAAAACCGGTGATGCGATTATAAAAAAAGTCTTTATTATCTATAACAATAAGGCGATTTCACTCAGCAAGGCACATTTAAATTTATGACAATTCTGGCTTTTGTTTCAAACGAAAGGGGAATTTATTGCTCACCTATTGGCTGTTGTAAACATGAAAATAAATGAGAAGGGCATTATAGTAGTTCGTGACGTTGCGCGAAAATGCTCTAGAGGAATTTTTACATATGACTATATATTTATATTATCTCCTCGAGAACCGCTAGACGCAGAAGGGCGCTGAAGGTACCGAAAGATGCGGAACCATCCCGGGATGTTATTTTGCCCATTCGCGTTTCGATATTCCAATTAGTTCGAAAGATATCAACGAAAAACCGACCAAAATGGCACTTTTATTTTTCCCCACGAGCAATTCCATTGTTGAGTTGGCGTCTAAATAGGGCAGTGTTATTCATTGTTGGCATTATTATCGCCTGATATACGATACTCCGATTACACTAAAAACGTATCTACGCTATTAAAATTCAAGTGTAAAGAAATGTATTTATGAAAATATATAAGTATGCGACACTATTTTTGCATCTGCTAAACTCTAAACTGATCTTTTTTAGAAATTCACTTTTTATTTCTATTTTATTATCTTGGCGAGATTTTTATCTTCAATATTTAAAAAACTCGCCAAATTCTCTCAAATTTGCTTTTATCTTACAATTGCCATTTCGTAAACAAAAACTTATTTATTGTTATTGGCTTTGCATATTTAACTAGATGTTTATTATTTTTTAAATATAAATTTTATATTTTATCTTGACGATGTTTTTTAAATAAATTAAAAGTCGCCATGTTTCATCCATATTTTATGACACAATTGTCAATTTTTAAATAAAAACTAACACGTTGCTATACGTTTAATTATTTAAAATTTTATTTAAACTTAATTTAATTTTATTTGTTTTCAATTTTATTTTTTATCACTAAATCATTCATGATTAAATACAAGAAATAAGTGATTTACATAAGTATAGGGATTTTTAAATGTGGTGCACTTTTACATATAATTCCATTCTAGATATATAAGAAATTACACTGTCTACCGTGTCATAATAACGACATCTGACGTCATTATGACGCGATGTCGTCTATGAAATATCCCAACTACAGTAGAGTAGCATCCCAAATTATTATTGGTTTGGGTTATTAAATTATAGACTCAGTGAAATGGATGAAATAATATGTTGCTCAACTCGTGAACAATAAAATTTCAACTGCTTGAAATAATTTGAGATTTTCATTTATATTTCAACTCGAAGGTAGATCAAAACTATTTAAAAAAAAATTCCTTCCCAATAAAAAACAGCTAATTTTCAAATTATTGGTAACATTTACAAAATATAAAGAAAGAAAACAGCTCCAAAGTTTCGTAAGTATATAAGAATTTTTGCTTATTATTATAAATCCAGACAATTCTTTACTATTAAAAAGTATTAGTATTCAAAATATATATATATGTGTGAGTGTGAGAGAGAGAACCAGTGTTGAATGAGCATTAATATATAGCTTCAGTAAGTATAAGACCTCATAGTAATTTTTAAATTTAGTGCAAATTTACATTTATTTCTAGATAAAAAAGAGATGTAAATTCAGCAGAGTGAAAATTTTCCATATAACTTTATGTATAATTTCTGGATATTCAAAGTTTAATCGATTTTCTTTATTTACTATTGTCTTATTTACTATTCTTACTATCTAATAAAAAAATACGCAATTTTTAAACCTATTTTGATAAAAAAAATACGCAGCGAAAGGGTTAAAACATCGTAATGTATGTTTATCCGTTGATAGATTGTTTACTATTAACCACTAAGCTTAAAGGCGTCTTAACCCTCTGACTGCTCATCCCGCGATTTCCACGGTCAATTCAAATGTAGCAAAATTTGCTCATCCCGCGATTTTCGCGGGCATGTGTTTTTCTTCCTTTATTAAGAAGCACATTCCGCATTTTCACCGTCTAACCAGTGGAATAAATTATACATAGTATTAGACATTTAATTAGGTAAATAGAATTATATGACTAGAACTATTATAGTTATATTAGATAATAGAATGATAGATAGTATGTTATAAATAGAAACTAACTATGTTAAAGATGAAATTTATTATTAAATAAAATTTTTATGTGATATCATCTGAAATTAGTTTTTCTGAAAGCTTATTTTCTCATGATAAAAGTCAATATAAAAAAATCTTTTCTAGAAAAGAATTAGTATTTCAATTCTCCAACATATATATATATATATATATATATATATATATATATATATATATATATATATATATATATATAATACTTTTACATATATATATATCGCATATATTATACATATATATATATATTATATATCAATTCATATATATATATATATATATATATATATATATATATATATATATATATATATATATATACAGATATATATATATATATATATATACATATATGTAATATATATATATATATACATATATATTATATATATATATATATATATATATATATATATATATATATATATACACATATATATATACATATATATATACATATATATATATATATATATATATATATATATATATATATATATATATATATATATATATATATATATATATATATATATATATATATATATATATATATATATATATATATATATATATATATACTTAAACTATGAAAAATAATACGCTATTTTTAAAGAGATCAAGGTTTACAAATTGAGCAGTCAGAGGATTAAAAGAGGCTTTGACGGAAGAAGTCGTGGCTCGGTGGTCAGGACCGCTGGTTCAAAACACAGTTGTAGATTACTAGTGCATCGGTTCGAATCCCGTCCACGCAAGCTGTTCTTCGTAAATAGAGTTATTAAAGTAACTAAAAAGTAAAGTTATTAAAGTGAATGGAGTTATTCTTGATAAATTAAATTAAAACGCGGATTTTTATTATCTCGTAGAATCGATTTAAGTTTCGATGAATTCTATTTAAATTTCCTTACTATTTACGCACACTTTAAATACATCTAAAAAAGCTGCAGAGTTGTGGCCCGGTTTGGCCGAGTGGATTAGAGCGCGTGGCTCGAGCGACGAAGAAAGGCAGTACTCGGGTTCGATTCCCCTTGACGGCTTGGAAGTTAGGTTTCCCAGTTTCGGCTTCCTTGAAGTAATTAATGAAAAAACGGTATTTAATACAATTGAGTTTAGAGTAGTAACCTCCCCCCCCAAATCCCCTGTGTGCTTGAGAATGCGGACAGCGGTGCAATGGAGTGTTCCCGGGGTCTATACCCCGTTTCTCTGGAACTGTGGGGCTCGTATCCCGGCCCACTTCGCACCCTTCCTGTCCACTGGAGTACGCACGGGTTTTACCAAATTTTGAAGTGTCTTCGATGAATAGATTAATCGATTACTGGGTAATAAATGACAGTTTTGAATACCCATTACCTCTCTTGCCCCAATCCATATTTTTATCGATTAATTGATATATCGTTCGGGTATCGATTAATCGATATATACTGATATTTAGATAGAAATATTGCTCTGGCCAAGAGAGGTAATGTCTCTTCAAAATTGACTTTTATTAACCGGTAATCGATTAACGAACTATCGATTCATCGTCATCGAAGATATATCGATACTTCAAAATTTGACAAAACCCGTGTGCACTCTAGCGGACAGGAAGGGTGCGAAGTGGGCCGGGATACGAGCCCCGCATTTCCAGAGAAACGGGGCACAGACCCCGGGCACGACACTCCATAGCACCGCTGTCCACATTCTCAAGCACACAGGGGATTTGGGGGAGGGGTACTACTCTAAACTCAATTCCATTAAATACTTTTTTTTTTATTAATTTCTTCAAAGGAGCCGAAACAGGGAAATCTAACTCTCAAGCCGTCGCGGGGAATCGAACCCAAACACTGACTACCTTCGTCGCTCGAGCCACGCGCTCTAATCCACTCGGCCAAACTGGGCCGCGGTTCTGAAGAGCCTTTAGATGTATTTGAAGTTTTCGGAAATCGTAAGCAAATTTAAATGGAATTCATCGTAAATTCAATGGTTCTACGAGATAATAAAAATTCACGTTTTAAATTATCCTATTAAGAACGACTCGCTTGGACGCGATTCGAACCGATACACAACTAAACTACAGCTGTGTGGTCAACCAGAGGTCTTCACGAATGAGCCACGACTTCTTCTGCTAGACTTTCTTTTAAGACGCCTTTAAGTTTAGTGGTTAAAAGTAACTAATATATAAATGGGGAATCAAACGTGAAACTTCCGTTACGAAGCCTCAAAGATCCATTCAGATTTCAAAAATGATTTTTTTTTTCAAGATCAGATGTTTTAGACGGGACTCGAACACACACCACGAACTACATACGTACTTCGAGCCAGAGGTCTTGACGACCAAGCCACGAGTCCGTCCGCCTTGTTGTATAATAAAACTCAATATTACACATTTACATGTAATTATGTAATAACTAGTATATATATAAAATGCGTGTACTATTTGGAGAAATACTACTTTATGTTTGTATATATAAAGTAAATCTTATGCAATACGTTAAACAAAAAGAGGGCACCTCGGTAGTACAATACTAGCCAGAGGACAAAAATTGTATAAAATATACTGGCCATCAAGGGAGGTTGGGTTAGGAATAATCTTGCTGGTTTTCGTATTGATCTACAGGATAACAATTTCTCTACTAGAGGGCGCTGACAGCAGTGCAATTATAAAAAAGACCGCTAGGGGAAGGTGGGAGGGTTTGGGAACTTTCTTGCTCGTTGTTGCATGGATCTTTAGGTTAAAGTTTCTAGTGACAATTCTAATAGATGGCGCTGTACTGCAGTGTAATTACAATAAAAACCGCTAGGGGAAGGAGACTATAAAATAAACTACCCTTTAACTTTCTTGCTCATTGTTGCATGGATCTTTAAAGTTTCTGTGACAGCTCTAATAGAGGGCGCTGTTCTGCAGTGTAATTGCAAAAAAGACCCTTTAACCTATGTTCTGTATTCTATTTTACCACATTTTCTGGTTCTCTCAAGGATCATAGAGGCAGTGTAATTGTTAAAAAGACCGCTAGAGGGAGAAAGGTATAAAATAAGCTACCCAACAAGGGAGGCTGGGTTTGGGAACTTTCTTACCTCATGTTGCATTGATCCTTAGGATAAAGTTTCTATAATAAATCTAATAGCCAACGATACCGTATTTAGTCTTCACCTGAATCTGAGACAACTTATTCATTTTGCTGTTCTACAAGACCCCCATAGATGGTGCTAACTGTAGTGTAATGGTAAAACTGACCACCAGGGGCCAGAAAGTGAAAGATAAATGGGCCTAAATTTATTGTTTATAGTTCTCCGTGTAAAGAAAATTGATATCTTTAGTATTAGGCTTGCGTAGCGAATTTGAAATTCCTCTCAATCTCGGAATGGTAATTGTTGAACGATTTAAATTTTAAAATTGATATTTATAACACCGTAGGTATGTAATAAATCTCCATTGTAATTATGAAGTGTTGTTTTTAATACTGAAATATACAAATAAGTTCAAACACTTCCTCAACTCTACGACGGAAGCTCCTTTAAAATCTGAAGCAAACAAATCTGCAAAATTGTAACAAATCCAATATGGCTGTCAATCATCACTGAGAGTATATTGAAGAGCTGTGAGATTACTCAAAATTGTTGTCAATATAGGAAAGAGAATTCATCTTAAATGAATCCAATTAAAGCTGACGTGTTAAATAAGTACTACACAGTAAATTCATAAGAAAAACAAAGTTTATTTCAAAAGTGTGACGTACAGAGTACATAATGTAATAGTAATATATTAACAATATTTTCAGTTTTATAGATCATTTGAATCAAGTTGAAAACCATCTTTCTTTAGATTGCTTTGTCAAACAGGTTCAACAATATCTACAAACAAAAGTAAGACTAAATAAATATAGCATTGACATTAAATATAGTACAACTTTCATTTTACCCGACTG
This sequence comes from Pardosa pseudoannulata, assembly GCA_032207245.1. NCBI lineage: Eukaryota > Metazoa > Arthropoda > Arachnida > Araneae > Lycosidae > Pardosa > Pardosa pseudoannulata. The sequence continues at coordinate 160,787,228 of CM063506.1, read as the reverse complement.
GAAAAAATTCTTTTTAAATTTTGTTGGATGCAAATAAAAATTATCTGATATATATACATATATATACATATATATATATATATATATATATATATATATATATATATATATATATATATATATATACTTGTTGTAAAGGATTTCTGTTGAAATTTATTATACATTAATAATTTATACTTTTTAGGTTCAGTCAGGTTACAGCTGAAAGTTTTCTTCGAGAGCCGGCAAAGGGAAAATTTTTCTTTCTAGAGTCAAAACTGAGCAAGAGGAACCCAACAGAGCAGAGATGGGCAAACTTTTTCAGTCTCTAGACAAAAATCGAAAGAAAATAAGTTTGGCTGGCCAAGATAAATTTTTCTAAAAGTTTAAAAACAATATACAAGTATTACTGTTTAAATATGCTAATGAGATGAATGAAATTGAGATTTCATTTTTAAAAGTTCTATATACTGAGGTTCGAAGCGAGATGTACTGATTTTAAGGAACGAGGCTAAATGCTCATCTGTCAGTCTACTTCTGAAATTATTCTGTCTAAGGCTCAAAGTTGAAAACACTTGTTCAGATATAAGAAGCAAATACACCGCTGATCTTCTAGGCATGAGATAAAGTGAGATAACGTGGAATAAAGTGATTTTAAATAAATGAAAGTATGTTTAATTTGTCTTTGATTGTTTCAACAAACTTAAGAGGACGCAAAGCAACTACAAATGGAAGAATTTTTGTAAATTATCATAAATGCATGGAATTTTCACTATTTGTTTTTAGTGCTTATTTAAACAGCTTTGTTAAATTAACTTTATTTTTGAAACAGAATTTGTTTTTTTTAAGTCAAAAGTAAGCACTTGTTTTCATATTTTTTTCTGACAGTGTGCATGCAACAACAGAAAATGAGTTTCATTAAATTTTTAATACCTGGCGATCGTGTTTCCTCTTGAATTTATAGTTATTGATTTCGTGTAAAACTCCCAAAAATACTTTGTTGCACACAAAAAATTGCATTTTTGAGTTATTAAGCCTGTCATTTAAGTTAAATTTTTCCTGTTATAGCCACCCTGACTTAGTGTGTAGAGTCCTCTGGCGCCATGACGGCTCTAGCCGCAACCTCATTAACCCCTTCCGGTATGATTTAATAATGAAAAACTGCATGAAATAACCATTTAATTTTTATTTAAAAAACTTGTTTCATTTTACAATTCTTACATATTCTTAATTAAAATCCACTTTTTACATAGTGTTAAATAATATCAGAAACGGTAAAATTAAGAAAATATCAAAGCAAAACATTAATAAGGTATACAGATAATAGTCTTCAAGCTAGTGGTACTTTTCAAAACGAAGTGCAAAGGAATTCTTACACCGCCAAGTAGTCTCACTTTTAATTTGATTCTCGTAACGCACACGGCATTTCTTAGTAGGTTTTCTTTTATTCTGACTCATTCATTTGGCAATGACTTGTACCAAGTAAACAATATGCAATAGTGACTTGGGATTTTCACAAGTGATAAAAGTGTTGCCAAATTCAGTACAATAGAATTTTTAAACTAAATTAATTATCATATTTAACAGTCACTTTAGTCGCATGACGAGTGTAGCTCGTCATTGTGCGGTAGGGAATGAAAAACTAATGACGAGCTAGACTCGTCATTTTACCGGAAGGGGTTAAAGGTGCTGAATGAATCAAAATTACGTATATTTAAGCAGAAAGAGTAAAATAATACTTCTAATATTCTAAAAATTACAGCGTGCATTTTCGAACTTCACTTGCTTCACATGTGTCAAACAACATGTGAGAGTAATAAGTGATATTTCCACAAGCAACAAAAGTGTTACCGAATTCAGTACACTAGAAATTTTAAACTAAACTGATTATCATATTCAACAGTAACTTTAATAGCATGTCGAGTGTAGCTCGTCGTTATGTGGTATGGCATGAAAAACTAATGACAAGCGTCCGGAAGGGGTTAAAACAGAGGTGGGCAAAAGCCAGTCCTTTTGCTTACTTTATCCGGCCCGTTGAAAAGTTCTGCATGCAATTTTTTTAATCTCTTATATGCGATTTTGTTGAAATCAACAGTATTTGTAAGCGAAGCTCCTTTATAAAATTGACTAATTGACTTACAGTCAAATAATTTACTGAAAGAAAATTTTCACTCAAACGAGTTGAGTGTTTTCTACGGTGCTTTGAATACAGAAAATTTCAAATATTTTTTTAACTATGTTCAAAAATACCTAGTTTTATTTGGTTCAACATATATGATGAAAGAACTTTTTCGTTAATGATTTACACGAAAAATAAATATCGATCACAAATTACTGACGAAAATCGACACTCGGTATTAAGGATTGCTACAAGGGATTTGAATCCAAATTTCGAAGAAATAATATCAAATGAGCATTCCAGATTTCACGTTTTGCATTCACTGAAACTATTCTACTTTAACGTTGGATGTTTGTCTTCTTTTTATAATTCTATTTACTATTACATTTACAAAATGTAATATAAATATAAAAATGTTTAGTAACTATGATCCAAATAAAATAATTTGTATCGTTAAGATATAAATAAATATCAAAATAAAATATTTCATTAACTGATTTATTTAATGACCATTAATTTAATATAATGGATCCTATTTCTTTAAAAATGACACGACATATTTTACTGGGCACAAATGGTTCGCATATAAGCCTAAGTAAGACAATTTATTATTACTATTATCTTTTATTAACTGTCAAATTTCTCTGTCCAAATGCTTTAAAATGATACTTATAGTGTTTTTGTCAAAAAAATTTCTTGGGCAGGGAAAAAACTCCACCCAAAACATTCGCGTGTGAATAGCGTAAGCGGTATAGTCCTCCGGCCCGGGAGACATTTTGAAAATTTCATTTTGGCCCACGCTTAAAAGTATTCGCCCACTCCTGAGTTAAAAGGTATCAGAAATTTCACATTTTGTGATAGTTAAAAAAAAGCTTTTAGTTCATAAAAATTCCATTTCAAATGCATGAAGTACTGTAAAAAACGAACAACGAAAAAAGCAGTTAAATTTTATTCATATGTATATAATTTATATACTGGGAAATTTTTAGTTCAATATGTACAATAGATCAATATGTTTTGTATTTAGAGTGTATAGATAGATTTTATAAATGTAAAACACCAAAGATCGAATTTTTTAAGGTTTAGAGGTGATATTCCACTTAAAAATAGACGAAAATAAATTTCTGATAATAAACATTCAGTAATTAAAACAAACTGTTAAATAATAAGCTTTTATAAGAGGAAAATAGATTATTTAAAATAAGCTGTTTTAAGCTAAAAATAGACGCTTTGAAATCAAAAAGCTGCTACAAGCTGAATAAAAACATTTAGTATCTAAAATAAGCTGTTTGATACTGAAAATAGACGCGTTTCTAATTAGAATAATAAGTGGTTACAAGATGAATTGTTTTGGAAAGCTACGGTCTAATTTTTGCTACACAAGAAATAGTGACACCGGGCATTATTGCTTAAATTCGATTGTTGTCAGCTACGAACATCCATATCATCAATTATCATAAGCAGAAAATACATGTTTAGTAATTAATATAATGAGCCACTAAAAATTAATATAAATTTAATATGCAATAAAGTATTTTTTTATTTAAATGAAAGTCCTATTTTTTCTTATTTTAAAATAAATCCCCAAACAGTTGTCTTACAGACATCTGTTGAGAGTAACAACTTTCGAAAAGAACAGGGTAGCGATCTAGTGTTAAACTGTAAAGTATAACGCTTCGCAACATTCTGACTAAAACATCGAGTTAGCAAAAAATAATTAAATAACAGTTGTTATGTTAAGAATATAATCGACAAAGATAAAAATTGTAAATTAGGTAAAAGGTATGTCTGTAAAGAACAGAGTCCAAATGTTGCTTTCTGTTTAAAGGAAGAATTGAATATCAAAATGTCTTATTTTAACCAAAAATGCTAAACAATTTTTTGGTCTTCAAAAATTTAAGTTAGATATACGCAAGTTATTACGTTAGATATTATCAACAGAAATTTCGAAAAACTTTATTATTTTCATTCAACTGAAACAAGTTTTTATGTGTGTGTGTGTGTCATACATCCTTATTTAAATCTTTTTAAAAACCTTTTCCTGGCGATTTTGGTATCAAATTAGTTATTTCAAAATGTCCCAGATGCGTTACTTTTATCCATTTCTTAATCAAAATTTTAGATTCTGTATCAACGAGTTTGTCGTGAACCCAACCTGGATATGCTTTAGAGAGCTGCAGTATTTTCTTCAGTATTTACAGAAATATATTTTCTCAAGCTGCAAAGGATTAATACAGTAAAACAGAGAAAGCATTTGCTAAAACGTTCTATAATTTAAAATAACCTTCGTCTTACATAAATAACATTTAAAGTAAGTGAAGTGAAAATCTAAATCCAATTTCCGTTTTATATAAGTTCTAAAAATAAAAATTTAAAAATAGAAGAAATGGGTTAGTATGCTCTGCACTAGGAACATTTGGACAAATATTGTTGGACGAGTTCATTTATATGAAGTAGACTCTTATTTCTAACAAACTTTATTCGGGTAATGCCCATGTTCATCGTTTTGCTAACATCCTGCTTTTATTCATTTAACGCCTGAATTTTATTTTGGCTAATCAACGTATATAGTTTAATTTTGTATTAATATGTTTTAAATGTTTATCGAGTGTATTAATCCCTGGACATGCAATGACGTCTGGGAGACGTCAGTTATTTCAAAGTACACTTTGACGTTTCCGAGACGTCAATAGCTGTTGCCTACAGACATCGTGAAGCATAATATTAAATCATTTCACTATTTAACTCGTGCTTCTATTCTTTTTTTATTAGACTGTTGAAGATTCTGGTGTCCTTAAAAATAAGGTATGAAGTGGATCAACTTAGAAGTGTAAAAAAATTGTCAGTACCTCTACCTATTCGAAAATGATTTAAAATGATTTATAATTTACAGAAATACTAACTTTATACTATTATTTAATTATTACCGATTAACATCGTATCTAAATCTCATTGACACTACATACCAATTCAAATTTCAAAATAAAACTTTCATTTTCTCATCTTTCACAAAATTGTTCAGTTGAACCTGAACTAAATTGTATCAAATAACTAAATAGAATTTTTCGGGCACACCAAATTCCTTTTAATTTGTTCATAAAGGGATTAATAATATATACTGAACTCATGTATACATCAACCCCAATTTTTCGTTGAAAACAGCAAGAAAAAAAAAATCCAAAAAGAATTTTTTTAATATTTTATGATACATTGTCTCGGACCAAGTATGTCTCAAGTAATATTGTTGTACTAGAAAAATACCTTCAGTGTAGGTTTAAAAAACCTGTTGAATATCCAAAAATTGTTGTAGTATTGGTGTCTTTTACAAGCGTAGATACAAAATATGTAAGTAAAAAGTATAAATGGATATACAGTCGTTTTAGGAATTCACTACAGAAATCAAAACAAAATACAGGAATAATACAAGAATGATAAACATGAGTTGATTTCGAATTTCAATACACAAAACTCTTCAATGAAAAATTCTGACATTGTTTGTTTTACATCTTGTCATATCATTATGCTGGTAGTTAAGTGGAATTCACAAAGACATTGTAAACATTTTTTGAATAATATCTTACCTTTATAAGCCATAGCAAAACATCGTTACAACGCACGGCATTCGTTTCGTTCTATCTCCATTATCGATTCACCTTCACTTCAGTTCCCTTAACAAGAGGCAGTGTAGTTATCGATACTTCGTGCAAGTCCGATTTGGCACTAAGGTTAAAATTAAACGAAAATTACTTCCAACATTTTGATTTCACATTACAAATAATAACCAGTATATATTTTAAATTTACTCATTTTTCGTTACATTGCACCAAAGCTCAAAAAATGTGCGATTAGACACATTTTAAAGACATTTTGTTATAACACAATATAAAATTCGATGCGCCGAAAAGTCAATAAATAAATCACTGGACCAGATGCAACAATAGAGAAAGACATTGTGCACAGGACGAGTTATCTCGTCCCTAGCATACAGCAAATAACCTTGGAAGACGAGATATATCGTTCTTCATGATGAAAGTAATAAACAGGCATACTCGGAAACTTTAAACTGTGGTTAATTATTTCAGACGTGACGTACATGAGTACATACAAGAAAACTTTAACTTTGAAGCTCTCAATTTCCATTTAGACTAGTTTAGACACGACGGCTATACAAACCTACGAAGAACCTATAAATATCTACTTTGACCTGTTTATAATTAACATGTGTACGTACGTCTGTGCATAACGTTTGTAGGTAATCAATTTTCATTCATTAAGGCTGGCGTATGCACGTACATACAAAGAAACGTATAATGTTGAATATTAAATGTTTTGAAACATTTAATATCCATTTTCACTAGTTTAGTCTGAGACGTCCATCTGTATGTAAAAGGTATCTTCAAATATACATTGACTCCTTTATACGTGATTTCTGTACGTACACACAAAAAATTAACGTTGAAACTTTCAATAACCAGTTTCACTTGCTTATCCATGACGTTTAAACTTATATGAAAGAAATTGGGTCATAATTGAAAAATGATTAACCGTAAAAGTTTGAAATCTTACATCTAGGACTCATATGATATCTGGTTTTGTTAATCCTTTTGTGATTGCCATCTGTTTTCAATGTCACTTATATAAATGCTGTTGGGCAAAACTCAGAAACGGTTAGCCATCAAATTTGAAAATCTGTATTTGGGACTATTATAACATTGCAAAGGACTTAACCATTGGGATTTTGACATTCTTATAATATTGTTATCGAGCATGAATTTAAACTCTTGTTTGGCTGTGGCTAGACGCTTAGTATCAAGTTGGAGAGCTTTGGAATAAACAGGTTGGCCAGTAGTCTCTATAAAATGTACAACATCATGTTTCTTTTTTTTTTTTTTTTTTTTTTTTTTTTTTTTTTGGAAGGAAAAAGATTAGGCTTACAAGTTTCAGGATATTTTGAAAGAAGATTTGTAATTTTTAGAGTTTTGTTTAATGTGCTGACGTTGTTACTATTTGAAATAGCTGTAATGTCACCCTGGATACGGAGATGAGTTACCCTATCAATTAATCTTTTGTTTTTTATACCAATAGGTAAATTATATTTATGAAGAAAGTCAGCTCCTATTATACCTTTGTTTACTTCGGCAACTATCATCGTAGCTGACTTCACTGTTAGCATCTGTATTTTCCGGTATAGAATCCGGCATTTATGTCTTCTTATCACGTCCGGGTCAAACAAAAATATCGTGTATTACTACGATATTAAATTAATTACACGCTTAGTTTGAGCTATATTTATAATCTTATCCCTTAATCAGGCATAAAAATCTAATTAAAAGAAGCGAAACATTTTCCAGTCTTCTTAGAACAACAACTTTTATTTCTTATATATACTTTATAAAAAACTTTATAGCAAAACCAAAACTTTCAAAAACACAAACTGCAAATGATTTTTAAACTAAAAATAAATCATTGAGTTTGTGCTATCACAATATCAAGGAGAGTACCTTCATTTTTGTTTGCAATCCACACTCTATATAACGAGAAAAATCAATATTCTACCATTGTACAAAAATGAATCTCAAATATATAGAGTTATTCAGACGCAGTTCTAACAGAACTATTTAACACGTTCATTACCATTCACTCGATATCAAGTTGTGGAGGTCCAGACGCATGCCTCGATCTACAATGACTAACTTATAGAGAAAGTGCATGTTTGTAAACAAATACGAGTGCTAACTACAACTCAACTTTTCGTTGGCAAAACATGGCTTATTTTCATTGTATATTTGAGCTTCGACTTGGATCACGTATACAATAAAACTAAATTTTATTTAAGGGAAGGGGAAGGAAACATCAGAAACTGGCCAAGTAATTCAAAATAGATTTTTTTAGCACTTACAAAAGTATATATTTAAAAAAATTAAACACTTTACACAGTACTATTAAGTATCATAATCAAAGTATAACTACTTTGATTATGTTAACAGGCACAATAAACTATTACATAAATAAGAATCTAATAAAAATGTACAAAACCTGATCATTTTAAGGACAAAAAATAATTACATTTATAGGTACAGTACTTCTCACAAAAGCATAGAAAAAACATTAGAAATATGAAGAAAAAAAAACATAGTAATAATAAAAAAAATTCCTAGATCATAATAATTTTATATAATCTATTACATTACAATAATGTTAACGTTTTATTACCATTCTGAAAATGTTTGCCGCAAATTCTCGAAGAACTTGGGAGTCCACTCTTGCCTTTTCAAAGCTTTCCAAGACTGATTGTTTGTAGAATTGATTGGTTCACTGGCGCCATCTATTAACTAATTTATTAACTAAAATTATTCAAGTAATTTTGTAGGATATTGGGGAGTTTTTGTATTACATTTTTGGCCTTATTTTAAGTTAATTTTCTATTTTCTTTTTTTCCAAAGCATTCTTAAGGAAATCTTTAGGAAAGCAATAAAATCCAATATTTTCACCTTTTTTGAAACGCTTAGTACAACAATACATACAACAGCTTGTTACCATTTTCGGATAATTGGGAAAATTAAAACCTCAATAACAAGCACAATCCGTAGGAAATTCAGATGTTTTGCCAACGAGGGAGTTGAGCTGCAATTTTTGCTTCACCTGACGTCATGCGGACATTCTCTATTATCCGGTGGAGTATCAGATGTTTACCTTTTCTTCTCAACCAGGTGTGGCCGGCGTAACAATAACGTGGAAATATGAAGTCTAGGTTTGTGACACTATTACATTATGGCGGTCAAGCCCGATACAAATTAATATCGAGGCATATCGATAACCCACCTAAACACCCCAACTAATGTCAAGGTAAAATCAGTGATGTCATGCTCGTTCGAAGTCACACGGGAGTGCAACTGCGATCGAAGCTTCTTTTTGAACCAGGGTCGCTGAGAGAGTGACATGTACACACCTCTAGAGTGTATGAAAGACGAGTGGATTAACACAGCCAATTTCGGTGCTACAGTTTCAGGGTAGAATTGATTGGTTCACTAGCTTCATCTATTATGTAATTTATTAACTAAAACTATCCAAATAATTTTGTAGGATCTTGGGCAGTTTTTGTATTACAATTTTGACAATATTTTAAATTAATTTTCTATTTTTCTTTTATTTTAGTTTTATTACTTGAATTTTAAATTTTTATTTTCATTTTCGTTAGTTTTTGTCGTTTTAAGTTTATAAAATTAATTTTTTCTAAGAAATGAACTTGAAAACTGCTAATATTTCTAATATTTTATTATATTTTAATAAAATTATTATATTTTAATATTTATATTTATTATTATTATTTTTTATTTTTATATTTTAATATTATATTTTAATATTCTATAAAATATTATTTTATTTCTAATACTTTATTTACATTTTCGACAAATTTTAAAATGAATTTTTATTTTTAACTGTCAATTTTATTCTTGTCTTTTTTATTTTAAAATCAATTTCTGCCATTATAATTTTATACTTCAAGCTGTCTATAATGGGTAGTAAACAGCCTGATTTTTAAAGATAAAAACATTGTTCTGAGAAAATGTTATTCAATATAATAATTTAGAAACTTGCATTTTTCTATCAAAGAATATTCATAAGTTTAAATTTTACTATTCTTCTCAAAAGTATACAGAAATATTGAATAATTATTTCTGTTTGTAAAGAGTAAAAAAGAATTCTTCTGGAATAATCTTTAATAAAAAATTATAAGCTTCTAAATCACTATATTGAATAATATTCCAATGAGTAATTTTTTCATGCTTAAATCAGGCTATTTACTGTCCACTATAATAAAGTGAGAACAAACATTATTGTCTGAATAATGAATGCAATGTGATTGCATATATTTACCACTTATTGTTAATGATTTTAAAAAGTAAAAGATCATACAAATAAAAGCAAATAAATCTTATTTATTTGAGCTGCAATATGTGTGATCAAAATCTGTATTAATTGGCGTAATTTCTGTTTCATTCAACAGTAAGCCTTCTTTTATATTTATAATTTCTTTTCGTCCTCGACCCGAGGTCACAATTACTTAAATAGGTTTTTAGTTAATAGATGGCGCCAGTGAGCCAAGGAATTTTCTATCGGAAGTGTAGCACCAAAATTGGCTGTCCCGATTCACTCATTCCGTGTTTTGATTATTAGACGAAAAGCAAATCTCTCTAGACCATGCCAGAAATATTGAACAGTACCGCCATCTATCGAAAATAAAACTAAACAAAATCCGAACAATATATATATTTATTTATTTATTAAAGTAAACTCGATTTTATATATAATTTTGTTATGGTTTTAAACTAATCTTTATTGAACTTAAAATAATGACAAATTTAAAAAACTGTCAGTTTTTTGTAAAAGTATTCGAATCTTGTAATGTAATTTTCAGAGTTATTTAAAAAAATTTTAAAAATTCAAACTGATATATCACGAATTCTATTTAAGACATAGTTGGAATATTGTACGAATATTCTTTAATATATTTTATCCAATCGGTTTTTCTAATTTTTAATTAAACGTAATAGTTTTCAAAACATTGGATACATGAACAAAAAATCCCAATTTTTCACTTTATGAATGTTTAAAAAATTGTAATGAATATTTTATAAAACTGGAAAAGAGAATAATTCATAATCATTGTGTATAAAAAAAATGTTTTTAATTATTTTGAAAAAACTATCCATTCATGATGAAATTAAAAGTAAATAGATTTAAATTTTGAAGATTTTAAATTCAACTGAACATATTGGACAGTCTATCACAGATGTTGCTCTCTTCTTCGGCGTTCATTATTCTGTGATTTCGAGTTTATGGAAACAATTCCAAACCACACAGACAGTTGTCCGAAGGCCCTTGGCCGGTCGCCCAAGGGGTGTGAAATCTATGGTTACAGCGTCCATTGGTAAGGCGATATCTGCAGCTACTGTACGCCGAAGATTACATATGAGTGGACGTATGTCCGGGTACCTCGAGTTTGTGTTTTTCTATCTGTCCAATCAAGAGGGGCATTATTAAAGTGATGCCTGGAACATGCCAATTAGACTGTGTCTGAGTGGGGTAATGTCCTGTTTACTGATGAGCCAAGATTTGTTCTGGAACCAGATGAAAAGCGTATAAGGATATGGCATGAACAAAGAACACACAATCAGCCCCAAAACATCACCGAACATCACGCATTTCAAGGCGGAAGCATTATAATGTGGGCAGGGATTTCATTAGGATACCGTACCGACCTGCACATCTTTAAACGGGGTTCTGTGACGGCTGCCCTTCTTAGAATCCATTGTGATATTTCAGGCTGCAGCAGTTGGCCCTGATTTTGTTTTAATGGACGACAACGCACGTCCCCATAGAGCTGACATCGTCGATGACAACCTGGAGATTGACTACGTGGGATTGCGCGTATGGCGTGTGCAGCATAGTCGCCCTACTGTAATACCACTGAAAATCTTTGGGATGCTCTCGGCCGTGCTGTATCTTCACGTTTCTCACCTCCAGCCACTCTTATTGAGATGGAAACTGCTCTACAAGAAGAATGGCGATTGCTGGATTCTGCGGTAGTTGACCACCTAATTGAAAGCATGGGCACAAGGTGTAAACTTTGTATACAGATGAGGGGGATCACATACCCTATTAATGTCCTTTTTTTCATTTTATGCTGTTTATTTTCACTTTATACATAATTCTGTTTAAGTCTCCAGTATGTCATTATCTGACAACTTACAAAAATGTAATATTGTTTTCATTTCTGTATATAATTATTGATTTTGTTTTATGCATAAATATATATATGCTACTTTCCTGCCGAATTTTGTGTCAATCAAACCAGTATTTGTTGTTTTTATGTTTTGCATTTTACATCTTTCTGCTTAATTGACCTTATTTGTTATGCAGATTCCTTACACAGGTGAGCTAAAAACTGTCATAGTCATTAAATATTGGAATAAAGTCTCATTCATTGTTAGACAATTTGGAAAACAGAAAATGCTTTAGGTTTGGTTTGGAGCACTACGGTCAACTTTTTGCAACACGAGGACTAATGAGACCGGGACCTACTGCTTAAAGCCGATTCCGAACGGCTACGAACATACATGCCCAGTGGGATTTGAACCCACGAACTCTGGTTCTAAAGACCAGCACCCTAACCGTTCGGCCAGCGTTCGGCGCCAGTTTCGTTGGTCTGCCGACTCGGGGCAGATTCCGACAATCACCGCTCCCCTTCCATTTCTTAATCACATAGAGCACTGTCGATTTTGGGTACTTCAGATCGCTAGATATGTTTTTAAAGGATCGGTCACATTTGTGATACCCGATAATTATACCTTTCTGGAAATGAGAGAACTCCGAACTGCGCTGTATCTTGCATGCGATATCTAATGCCAATGCTATTTCCTACTCGATTTATACCGGTGGAGGACTTGACGTACCTCAGGACTGCAGATATCATCATTTTTATAGGTGTCCAAATACTTATTGGTAGACAGTGTATTATCGGCATAGAGTAAACACATAAACTTAAAAAAGCGTAGTTTGAACCTCATATCTTTAAGCTTCAAAAATTGCTTGCTATGTTTTTCTTAATTAAAGCTTTAATATATATTATAAATGGACTTTATAAAACAAGATCCATGACATGGAGTCAAAATAGTTTCAAGGGTTGTTAAATTTCACTTCATACAACAGTCTTGCTGTTTTTCCGTGCTGAAGGTCACGAGTTTGAGTACAATTGGCTGGAATTAAACTAGTTCTTCGGAGATGGTTTTATTTAATAAAACTTACATTCATACTATTCTTAATTTAATTTCTATAATTTTCAAACTATCGTAATCTACATAATAAAGTATTGATACTGTGATGCCTTGAATATTCTCGAGTGAGAGATAACGTGAATAATGGATCACAGTCAGAGATAAAGTTGGAAATTTACTTTTATTCTTGATTAACGACGGCTATTTAGAAAGGAATGTTAATTCCCAAATCATGTAGAACTGAGAAGGATGGCTGCCGGTATAACTACCTCACGACGATCACAGTCGAAAGAGAAAAGAGATTTAATAATCTCATATAAGTGGGGAGGCTTTTCGGGGTGCAATCAAACCCAATTTATCCCCCGTTCGGTATCCGAGATTCTGCCGCTACCTACAGGAGCGGATTTTACGAATCTCCCGAACTAGAAAGCTGGCTACGGTAACAAAACGCAAAAGCCTCCACGAGGTCAAGCACCTCCTTAAAAAAATGTCGAAATGCCCTGAGTCCAGAGGACCACACAGGATGGTTTTGGCACAGAACTGCTTAGTTCCTAGCTCTCTAGTTCTGCAATTCTATTGGGATTGGCAAAACAACATAATTGATATGATTTGGCTCTAACATGTCAAAATAAGTGTAAAATTAGAGAATAAGGATGCTTGAATTTGGGCAGGGGGGTGTACAAGTAATAGAA
>CM063506.1:160733660-160748660 GCA_032207245.1 Pardosa pseudoannulata | reverse complement strand
TTGACGGGCTGCAATTCGTCGGCCAAGCATGTCCCACACATGCTCTATTGGATTCAAGTCCGGTGAGTATGCTGGCCAATCCATACGGGTGATATCCTCCGATTGAAGGCATTCGTCTACAATGTTTGCATGTTGAGGTCGGGCGTTGTCATCCATATACAGAAATTCAAGACCCATGGCGCCCCGAAACAAACGTACATGTTGTTCCAGAATGACATCCCGATAGATGTGGCCTGTCATCGTTACATGCATCTGAACATGCAGGTCAGTTCTGGAACCAAGAATAATTCCTCCCCAAACGAGCCATCATGCACCACCGTAACGGTGTCGTTCAATGGTGTTCTCTTGGTGATAACGGGTACCTGGAGCTGTCCATATGAAAGTCCGGCGAGAATCAGAATGTAAACTGAACCTGGACTCGTCGGAAAACATCACACAAGACCAATGTTGCGGTGTCCACAATACATGCTCTCTAGCCCAGCATAATCGCAGGCGACAGTGAGTTGCGCTAAGGGGAACACATCTGACAGGCCTACGAGCATATAGACCAATGTTCCCTAAGCGTCTGTACACGGTCTGCCTTGAAACTGTCGTACCGGTAGCTGAAGAGAGCTGACGAGACAGGTCTGATGCTGTGCTCCGTCTGTTTCTTTTGGCAGTAACTGCCAAATACCGGTCATCATTCGGCGTAGTAACTCGGGGGCGACATTCACGTCCACATTCCAGTCGTCCGATAATTCTACCACGTAAAAAATCATCCAAATGCTTCCTTTGTGCCATAACTATGCGGTTATTACACTGAAAGGCTTTTAAAGCGCTTGTGAACAATTTTACTTTTTTGCTACCATTCCTTATATACCCCTTTCATACACTCTCGTCATTGTGACGTACTATCCGCGCCATCTGGTGGTTTTCTGAAATTTGCACATTCTTCTTCAAGATGTGTGTGGTAATTCTACAGGTGAAATTTTTATTTTAGAGCTCAATTTCTGTGTGATTCTGAATTATCCTTAATTTATGGACATGAGTGTAGGTGGCTGAGAGACAAGGCAGGTGAGAAGCTTTAAAACTAGATATCTCGGATTCCACTCATTGCAAAATGTTGCCGTCCAATGTTTGGCTGGTCCAAATGGCATTGGCAACAACAATGTCACTTGGAAGTCTCGCCAAATTACATGTTTCGCAATTCTAGATAGCAACGGAAGTAAATGGAAGGGTAGATAAAAGATAGCTAGGTGGTTGAAAGACAAAGCAGGTGAATAGCTCCAAAGCCAAAAATCTCGCATTCCACTCATTGCAAAATGTTGGCGTTCAATGTTTGGCTGATCCAAGTGGCATTGGCAACAACAACAGAACTTTAGAGAAGTGAAAGGAAATGACAGAAATGTTCACGATCCTTCAATATATGTCAGTGTATATAAAAATCTGCAAATATTTTCAGCTGTGACAAAAATTGACTCTTTGACTTTCTGAAAGAATCAAATGTTTAATTTTGTCTACGCCTGAATGAGTTTTTATAAAAAAACAGGGCCTATAATTACTTTAAAATAATTATTACTTTTTAAGGCAAATTGCGGTATTACCTTTAAAAAACATTCTTTAGAAAATTATGTAGCACAGTTGAAGAACTAATGTAAATTAAATAATTCTTCAGTTTCAATATTTCTTTGAATATCTTTTACAGATGACGGAGAAATCAAATACCGCACAGATGATGATTATTTAATACGTTACCTAAGGTACAAGAAGTTCAACGTTAAAGAAGCTTACAAACATCTCCGCAAGTTTTATAAAACAAGGATGGAATATCCAAATCTCTTTTACTTACCTACAAATATGGACCGACTGCTGAACTCTGGGATAGCTTACTTGATGCCATACACGGACGAAAACGGAATACTTATATTTATTATTAAACTCGGTAATTATTTTTTTACTACTATTTTGTAAATAATGTCAGAAAACAATACCTTTTAAGGTCCGTGTTATTTAACAAGACACATTGAAAGAAATTTCTGCCAAATCAAAATCGAATTTCTCAGTCATAATCAATGTGGCACAAATTGTGATTAGGTGTGTACAAATAAGATAACTTAAAAATAGCAAATTTGATTTGAGGGACTACTAAAGAATTGGGTTCTCCTTGGCAAATTTGGCGAAAATATTGGCGATATTTACTAAAACACAAAGGTAATCCATCCAAACATTGTATTTCTTTCTTTTTTCTGACGAGAGAATGTTAGGCGACCATACTTAAACCATTTTCGCCAAGTTGGCGGGGAAACCCAGTTCTATATTGTACGTTCTATTTTGTACTGTGGTGTACTATTTCGATCACGTCGTCTAATCAGACCGGGATATACTGCTTGAAGCCGATTTCGAACAGCTACGAACATTGCCAGTAGAGAGACTCAAACCTGCGATCCAGCCGAACGATGGCCGATTGGTTAGGGTGCTGGCCTTCGGTACCAGAGTTCGTGAGTTCGAATCCCGCAGTGACATGATATTCGTAGCCGTTTAGAATCGGCTTTAAGCTGTAGGTCCCTGTCTCATTAGTCCTAGTGTTGCAAAAAGCAGACCGTAGCACTCCAAACCGAACCAAACCAAACCCGCTATCCACGGTACTGAAAAGCAGCGCTCTACCATTCTGCCATTGATCACACCCCCACACACATACAAACACACACACATACCTTTTTGAGGCATAGGAATTTCGGAATATTTCTATCAGCTATCTACTGGGGTTTCCTTCAGCCACTGGCCTCTTGGGTGTTTGTTTGGTTTCGTTTTTGGTTTATATTCTGCGACTGCGTGTTTTTCTTGGCTTAAGTTTGAGTACCTCAGTCGCCACCTTCTTATGCCAGAGAAGTTGTAGAATATTCCTATCAACTATCCGTTTAATTTTGCTGCAACCACTTGCCTCTTTTCTTGGCTTTTGGAAGAGCTCTCCAAGAAACTGCCCTAAAGATAATTCCTATTATTATTTTCTGGTTTATGACAACAATTATTCCTCCCAAACAGACAGAAGGGAAAAGGAAATTGGTTTTAACCAGAAATTTTCTGTAAAATTCTCCTTTTTGTAAAACAATATTAAAAATACAACATTTTAATAAGACAGGACAACGGCAGACACAGTAGACACGAAGACAAAACTGTTCACACTGCAACTGCTGGTCTGTGATGCCAATTTGTTTTAGTCATTTCATAGGGCGACCTATGAATTTTGCTACCTGCTTGCATTCGCTCTTCGTACACCTACTTGCCCCGAGTCTATTGGTTACTCTATCCTAGTAAAAATTAACCAATTATGGAAGTGCGATCGACCGTCTTGCGGGAGGTTTCCCATGCGGTCATCGAGTTCTTAACACTTTGCATACGAGTGAATCGGGACAGCCAATTTCGGTGCTACAGCTCCAGAAGAAAATTGCTTGATTCACTGGCGCCATCTATTTACAAATATATTAACTAAAACTATTCAAGTAATTTTGTATGATCTTGGGCAGTTCCTGTATTATTTTTGACAATATTTTAATTTAATTCTCTATTTTCTCTTTTTTATTTTTTTTATTTTGCTTGAATTTTAAATTTTTTATTTTCATTTTTGCTAGTTTTTGTCATTTTAAGTTTATAAAATTAATTTTTTTCTAAGAAGTGAGCTTGAGAAAGGCTTGCATCATTTCTAATATTTTATATACATTTTTGACAATTTAAAAAATTTTTATTTTTACTGTCAATTTTTTTAGTATCATCTTTTTTTTTATTTTAAGTTTCTAAAATTAATTTTTGCCATTATAAACTTTATATCTCAAGCTGTCTATAATGGGCAGTAAACAGCCTGGTTTTTAAAGATAAAAACAATGTTCTGAAAAATTGTAATACAATATAATAATACAGAAGCTTACATTTTTCTATCATCAGGTAAAAATATGCAATCCCATTCAATTTTTAAAAAATTATGTTTGTTCTCAGTTTCTTTCAATCGAGAGTAAATAGCCTGATTTAAGCATGAAAAAAATTACTCATTGAAATATCATTCAATATAGTAATTTAGAAGCTTATATTTTTCGATCAAAGAATATTCAAGAATTCTTTTTTACTCTTTACTAAGTGAAATAATTATTCAATATTACTGTATACTTTTGAGAGAAATAGTAAAATTTAAACTTATGAATATTCTTTGATAGAAAAATGTAAGTTTCTAAATTATTATATTGAATAACATTTTTTCAGAATAATGTTTTTATCTTTAAAAATCAGGCTGTTTACTGCCCATTATAGACAGTTTGAGGTATATATAACGGCAAAAATTAATTTTAAAAACTTAAGATAAAAAAAGATGATAATAAACATTAATTTTAAAAATTGTCAAAAATGTAAATAAAATACTAGAAATGATGCAAGCACTTCTTAACCCCTTAAAGCACGAGTTTATTTTAGAAAAAATTATAAAATATGACATATTTTCTTCACAGAAAAGGGATATATAGGTACAATGTAAGTTATTTTTTACAATTTCAGTTTTGGGGGTGACTAGGGAGCTTGGAAAGAGTAAAAAGTATATAAAAAAAATTGTTATACAAACAGAGTGTAAACGATTTTATTACATGCTTAATTTGAATTTCGCCCGTGTCAGACACGGGCAAATGCGTTAAGGGGTTAAGCTCATTTGTTATCAAAAATGAATTTTATATAATTAAAACGACAAAAACTAACAATAATGAAAATAAAAAATTTAAAATTCAAGCAAAAAAATAAAAAGGAGAAAACAGAAAATTAATTTAAAATATTATCAAAAATGTCAATAAAATAATACAAAAACTGCCCAAGATCCTACAAAATTTAATTGAAAAGTTTTAGTTAATATATTACTAAATAGATGGCGCTAGTAATTTTTACCAGGAACTGTAGCACCGAAATTGGCTGCCCCGATACATTCGTTTTGGAATGCGGGTATACTTCACCGCCAACTTACGCGTACAGCGGGTGTTTTTTTTTCGTGAATCGCACGAAAATTTAGTTTTTCAGAAAAATCACAGTCAATCGCAAACTACTTTGTTTTTATGAACGAAACTTTTTTTTATTTTACACTTTAATATATACTGTATGATTATTTAACAAAAAAAAAAAAAACGATATTTTTACGAAATCACAAAAATTAACGATTTTTAAAATTAAAGTCCGATAATCTGTCAGCGCCTATTTCTTCATCACTATCTCTGTCACAACGGCTCATTTAACAATTTTGTATTCAACAATAAAAAACCAAACTTCAAATTGACAAAACACGAATTTTACGTTCTGGAGCTAAGAATACGATTGAAGACGAAATAACGCGACAAAAGACCGAGTCACTCGACAATCATAACTTGTGGAAAGAAATAATTGCAAAGCGTTGCATAGCAACGCAAACAACAAGCGTATAATGTCACACATACATATAATTATAGGTATTTAGTAGATTTGTGGTGGTTAGCGGGTATCCACCACAGTTCTAATAAATACGTACTTTTACGTGACTCCGGTAACATATTGAAAAAAAAAAAAAACGTAAAAACGTAAAAAATACGTAGCCCGCAAAGTGTTAAAAACTGGAATCCCCTCCCCGTATTTAAAAAATAATGATATATTTTTGGAAGATTTCACTTTTTTGTTTTATTCTGTTATATTTTGTTATTTTCCAAAATACTTTTAATTCTTACAATGCTTGATAAATGTTAATGTGGGGACTTCAAACTGTTTCTTTTTTTAACTTCCCAGCAAAATGGAAAGCGGACGAAATAGACTTTTCCGAGCTCATGAATTTGTTCAACATCGTGTCTGATGTCATCTCCTCGAACCCTCGCTGTCAAATCACTGGCGTCATGGACATCTTTGATGTTACCGATGAGAACCTCACCCATGCTGCCCATTATTTACATCCACGGAATGTAAGACTTTGGACTATGATCATGCAGGTGAGAAATTCTCTCATGTGTTCATATACACAGATACACACTTTCAAGTATGGGGTGCAAAATTTCAAACACTCTTGGCGAAGGAGAATACAACCAAGTTATTTGGCGAAAAAGATATTTAACTATTCAGCCAGCGTGCTCTCTACAGTTTCAAAGAAATGAATTTTAGCCGAAAGATGGGCGATTGGTTAGGGTGCTGGCCTTCGGTATCGGAGTTCGTGGGTTCAAATCCCACAGTGGCATGGATGTTCGTAGCCGTTCGGAATCAGCTTTAAGCTATAGGTCCCGGTCTCATTAGCCCTCGTGTTGCAAAAAGTAACCGTAGCACTCCAAACCAAACCAAACCAAATGAATTTTAGAACAACAGGGTATTTACAATAACATTGAAACCTGGTATTTAGAATAAAATAATAGTGAATTATCCAACTCGTACAAAATGGTTACCAAACATTATATCTAGAACGATAAATTTCTAAAACTACAATATGCTATATTTCCGGAAAAGTGAAAAAAAAGTAGTGTTATTAGTGATTTGGAATAAAATAATAGTGAATTACCCAAATCGTACAAAATAGTTACCAAACATTATATCTAGAACGATAACTTTCTAAAACTACAATATGCTATATTTCCGGAAAAGTGAAAAAAAAGTAGTGTTATTAGTGAAGTTAAGTCAGTAAAACAGTAAAATATACCTTCAATTTTACTATTTTTGTGCAGTCAGATAAAGTATATTATGGATATAAAACATTAACGTATTTCGGTTTATTTTACTTATAGAAAAGACAAAAATAATTGGCGTAATGATATAATTTTCATTTTAGGTAGACACATTTTGATTCTTTCCTAAAAATTTACTGGAATTCAAGAAAATGAAAGGTAGATAGCTTTGCTACCTTGCATATTTATAATTTGGAGCTACAGGCAAACAATCTTATATAAAATACACATGATGTATTAAGTACAGCTTATTAGGATTTCTTTTAACATAGCTTATTTACACTTTCTACATTTACAAATGCTTTGTTATAAGGTAAGCCACTCCCCATATTCATGGGCAGAACGATGGCCGAATGGTTAGGATGCTGGCCTTCGGAACCGGAATTCGTAGGTTTGAATCCCAGTATGGCATGGATGTTCGTAGCCATTCGGAATCGGCTTTAAGCAGTAGGTCCCGGTCTCATTAACCCTCGTGTTGCAAAAAGTAGACCGTAGCGCTCTAAAACCAAAACCCCAAATTCATAGCACTCTCAAAAATCGTGCCAAATTACTAGCATGGTTTGCTTACTGTAACGTGAGTTACATTGTTGACCGAGGGACAAAGGCGATGTCAGTGACCCCCCCCCTCTTTTGATCAGATTGGACAGGGGGGGGGGGAGCCTGACGCGGGTCAGTCGTCTTTGACCTTGGCAAGAGTTTTTTCGGATACTCCACTCGGCAGATTGGAACCCCCTTCAGAGAAGAATTGGAAGAGAAAGGAGAACTTGAGCAGAGGCAACTCTTGCATCTGAGAAAAGTGTCATCAGCGTTAGTTGCTTTGATGAGTGAATCAGGTTCTTCATCTCTACGAATAGCAAGTTGTAAATGTCTATTCTCGTTACTTTCGGATCTTTGCTAGCTTTTCCAGCCAATTCTAATACCTCAGCAGTTCGATACTCCAAAATTGTAGCACTGTAAACTGTGGCTGTAGAACCAACATTTTCCCCCTATTCCATCGACTTCCTATTAAGATTGCATAGATTTTATGTGCTTCACCAGATTGTGAATAAATAAAGATATAATTAAAAAAAGCTTGCAAAACGGTAAGTCTCATTTGTATCTGGTGTCTTAACTCTTTGTATTATATCAATATGGCCTGATATAAGTCATTGCTACGTAATACTTCCATCGCTCACCTTCTGCGCAAGTACACAGTACTTGGCTTTTGGCAGTACAACCATTAGTTTGGGGGAGTTTGATCATTTCTGTGTGACATAAAATATAACATTTTGTTAGAACATTCATCACTTACACACTCTTTCTTTCTTCCTTTTCATCCTCTTTCAATTCTTCTTCTATAATGTTTCTATATGGTTCAAATATCTGAGTATTTCTAATTAATCTATTTTTAAGATTCTCAAATCAGCCAATGCCGTCCAGAAATTATCTCTTTTTCCTTAAAAAATTACTGATTATGTATCACTTTCCGTAGTTATCCTCTTTTAAAAAAACTCAACCTTTTTTCTAGTTACAAACTGTTCTGTTACCAATTATTTCCAATACCTCCAGATTTCACAGTACTTTATTTATATGTGTGCGTGACACGCAAACCTTCGCCTTGATTCGAATAGCCTCTGCTGACAATCTTGGTTCATCCAAGTGACATTACAAACAACGGTCTTCTCTTTTCTTTGAATATTGTCACAAAGATTCAGATGAACACACCGTTTAACTTAACAGACGAATTTATTGAAGCTAAGTAGCAACTCACAACTTTACAAGATCGAAAAGTTGCCTACAACTAGTGGGTATCAGCTTTTATATCCGAACAGAATATTCGAGAAAGAACTTATTTACATATTAAAGAAAGATCTAGAATGTTCGAGAACATAAAGCAACAATAAACAACATTTTTAAATTAAAAATCCATACTTTGGATCAACCGCCATGGAGAGTATCGAACCCAGAATCTTCGGGTCTGAATCTCGTGCTTTGACCATTCGGCCACTGAGCTCGTTGACACAGTTTCTTTATGCGGCAATATTACCATTATCCTTAGGTATTAAAACCCGTTTAAGAATAAATGTGTTTGTAATTTTCAATATAGGCTTGATGTTTATAGGCTGAATCAAACCCTAGCAAATATAATCAAGATTTTAAAAAAATTCTTGAGAATATCTTAAGTTATTTCTCCCATATCCTTAGACTGCAATCTCAAGAATTCCTTGAGAACATAAAGTGTAGAAAGTCATAAAGCATAAAGTTATTGCATAAAGTTATTTGGCCTATAACACTTCGCATGCGGGCAACGTATTTTTACTTTTTATTTGCAATCTGTCACTGGAGCGCGAGTCACGTAAACATACGTATTTAGTAGATTTGGGGTGGATACCCTCTAACCACCACAAATCTACTAAATACGTATATAATTATATGTATGTGTGACATTAAATGCGGGTTGTTTGCGTTGCTATGCAACGCTTTGCATTTTTTCTTTCCATAAGTTATGATTGTCGAGTTACCCGGTCTTTTGTTGCGTTATTTCGTCTTCAATCGAATTCCTAGCTCCAGAACGTATAAGTCGTGTTTTGTCAATTTGTAGCTTGGTTTTTTATTCTTGAATACAAAATCGATAAAATGAGCCTTTGTGACAAAGATAGTGATGAAGAAATAAGCGCTGACAGATTATCGGACTTTAATTTTAAAAATCGTTTATTTTTGTGATTTTGTAAAAATATTTTTTGTGTTAAATAATCATACAGTATATATTAAAGTGTAAAATAAAAAAAAGTTTCGTTCATAAAAACAAAGTAGCTTTCGATTTACTGCGGTTTTTCTGAATAACTAAACTTTCTCGCGATTTACGAAACAACGCCCGCTGCACGCGTAAGTTGGCGGTGAAGTATACCAGCATGCCAAGTCTTAAGACTACAATCTCAAGACTTCATTGAGAAAATCTTAAGAACCTAATATGAAAATTTTCTTGAGAATGCAGGTTTATGTGGGCCAAATGCTTTAAGATATTCTGAAGAATCCTTTTGAAGTATCTTTTTAAAATATATTTATTCAATCAAGGTATCGTTACATTAAAACAAATGCTGTAATTTGAATAATTGATGATGATATCATTGAACTAAAAACAAAAAACTTTTTCAGTTCCACGTTTTAAGACCTTAAAACCACATTTTACATTCTGTTAATTTTCCAAAGAATATCTCAAAAAATTTATTTGTATACCTGAAAAAATTCTTAAGATATTTTAAAAATAAAGTTAACTCTGTAAATTGTCTTAACATTTTCTTAAAATCGACTTACGACAATATTTTTTTTTCAATTTCAGTAGTTCAAAATATCATAAAAAGTTTATAAGATAATCTTAAGAAATAATAGAATCTTAAAAAAAATCTTCACATTTTTAAAGAAATTCTCTAGATAATGGTTAATTTTTTAAGAGATTAATCAGATTATTCTAGTAGCGATATATAGAGACTATAGAGTCTTCTAACAATTTCAATATATTTTTTAATTAAAGAAAAATAAGTAAAACAGTATAAATTAAGTGTATTAAATGATACTGATTAGTGTGTTTATATAAAAATTTTGATCTAGAAAAGGAGAAAACGACGCGTAACTAAAGCCTTGAGTCGAGTAAACGGCAGAAAGATTTTATGTCTACAATGGTGACTGTTCATTTGGAACTGTGTTAAAACGCCTTATAAAGTATAAATTATAAACAATTAAGAATTTCTTTATTGTAGAATTGTGTGAAGTTTTATAAATGCTTTTTATCCCTAGGAACTCTATGCCTGGAGAATAAAACGTTTACTGTTTTACAATATGAATCCTGTCATTTATGCACTTATAAACAGTGCACGTTTCATGGTAAAAAAGAAAATTGCTGACAGGGTAAGTTTTGTAGATTTATTTCTTACTTGGCTCACTGTCAATTCACTATCATATATTTTAAGTGCCGTTCTATTTAGTTTATACACATGAAAGCCGAATAATTACTTAACCCTCCGAGTGGAACACACCGATTAAAAAAAGTCTCCAAAAAATACGCTAAAGGTTTATTGTGTCAATGGCCAAAGCGTTCTATGATTTTTTACTTCACCCTTTGTCGACTAGAATGGAATACGGGAAACCCACCCTCTTTACTGTCCCTTTACTTCCGGTTATAAATAGATATATAAATAGATATTATAGATTGTTAATTTTTAATACACATAAAGCTCGTTAAATCTCCAAGAAGTTAAATCCAATAAGAAATAATGGATTATAAAAGTATAAATAAAAGTATTCTTTAAGAAAATTATTTATATTTTTTTACGAAAATTATCCAAGATATTTAAGTGGAGCAATTAGAGATACATCTGTTACGGCAAACAAATACTTCGAAATAGAGATTTACAAAGCCATGAAAAGCCATCAGCGTTTTTGTGCCTCAGGGATTAGGGGTGCATCCCTCAATAAATGTCAGTCAAAGAGGGATGCAGTTTCTAAACAATCGACCTGACCCTCTTACCTCAAACACTGGCAGAAATCTACATTACATCCATTTTTGGAGGTCGAAAATTGTACGTGACAACCGCTTAGAGGGTTAAGAAAATCAAAGACTGAATTTTTGTCACAGCTGAAGATATTTGCAGATTTTTATATACACTGACATATATTGGAGGACAGTCAACTTTCCTGCCATTTTACGCTCGCTTCTCTAAAGTTCTGTTATTGTTGCCAATGCCACTTGGACCAGCCAAACATTGGACGCCAACATTGTGCAATGAGTGGAATACGAGATTTCTGGCTTTAAAGCTTCTCACCTACCTTGTCTCTCAGCAACTTAGCTATCTTTCATCCATCCTTTCGTTTACTACCATTGCTATCGAGAATTGCGATTTTACATTCTGTTAATTTTCCGAAGAATATCTCAAAAAATTTATTTGTACACCTGAAAAAATTCTTAAGATATTTTAAAAATAAAGTTAACTCTGTAAATTTTCTTAACATTTTCTTAAAATCGACTTACGACAATATTTTTTTTTTCAATTTCAGTAGTTCAAAATACCATAAAAATTTTATAAGATAACCTTAAGAAATAATAGAATCTTAATAAAAATCTTCACATTTTTAAAGAAATTCTCTGGATAATGGTTAATTTTTTAAGAGATTAATCAGATTATTCTAGTAGCGATATATAGAGACTATAGAGTCTTCTAACAATTTCAATATATTTTTTAATTAAAGAAAAATAAGTAAAACAGTATAAATTAAGTGCATTATATGATACTGATTAGTGTGTTTATATATATAGTACCGGGTAACCGAGCTCCGCTCGGAGAAAACAAGTATCGAAGCTAACTCGAAGATTTAAATTTTCAATTGTGATTTATCAAAACAATACATGCCATAAGAAAATTTGTGAAACCATTAGTGAAAAGATAACCGGTTAAAGTGCAGCATTGTAAACTATTCTAAACAAAGTTGTTTGGAAAGGGAACTATTCTATACAAAGGTAAAGTTTGAAAAGTCATAGAAAATAAAATGTAATTGATAACAAAAAATTATACAATTAAAGAAATGGTACAAAGTGAGCAGTGTAAAGATTGAAATGTGTTGAATGGAGAAGCATTCTGACAATGACGGTATCTTCTAGTTGTCCATTTGCGGGTATAATTGAGTTGATCGCTTGTTGTTCCAAAATTCCGGCTCCTTGAAGCATTTCATGTAGAGGTGCGTTCTGCATGTTGAAAATGTAGCTTGAAATCTGATGAATGTTGAAATGTCGAACTTTGTTGACGGTGATTTGAAATCGAAATCAGTTCCTTAACACGTTCGCTGCCACCGACGCACTGGCGCGTCAGAGCTGCACCTCCTGGTATGCCGACGACGCACTAACGCGGCGACGGACTTTGATAAGTTATATGCTCTGTGTTTAGTGTGGCTTTGGAAATTGAACGGCGAGGTTGTTTCGGCACGTTAGTGAAGCATTATTTTTTAATTTTTTGTGGTTGGTTTTCAAAATTTTTGTTTGCATTATTTTTTTTTTTTTTGCTATATCGTTTATGTGTTATATATACTTTGCTACATTAATTTAATATTTAGAGTTGATAGAAAATAAAAATGGAAACCGATATCAAGGAATAAAGACAAATCAATAAAGACTTTTATTATTATTATTAATAATTCGTCAGAACTACAGCCAATCGATTCCTCGTGGTCGAAAACCCCCGGGTACCAATTTTCACTTGGTTTGGACGCATGAGAAAAAAGTTTGCCCGCACCGGGGTTCAAACCCGGCCCTATCTGTAGCGCCGAACTACGTGACCTTAGCGCGTCAAAACCTATGCCAATCGATTCCTCGTGACCAAAAACTCCAGATCCCCAAGTTTACTACAGTTTATTAATTCTGGGGTGATTTTCGACTTGACAACCATTCCTCGTATTATAGTATAGGATTTTGATCTAGAAAAGGAGAAAACGACGCGTAACTAAAGCCTTGAGTCGAGTAAACGGCAGAAAGATTTTATGTCTACAATGGTGACTGTTCATTTGGAACTGTGTTAAAACGCCTTATAAAGTATAAATTATAAACAATTAAGAATTTCTTTATTGTAGAATTGTGTGAAGTTTTATAAATGTTTTTTATCCCTAGGAACTCTATGCCTGGAGAATAAAACGTTTACTGTTTTACAATATGAATCCTGTCATTTATGCACTTATAAACAGTGCACGTTTCATGGTAAAAAAGAAAATTGCTGATAGGGTAAGTTTTGTAGATTTATTTCTTACTTGGCTCACTGTCAATTCACTATCATATATTTTAAGTGCCGTTCTATTTAGTTTATACACATGAAAGCCGAATAATTACTTAACCCTCCGAGTGGAACACACCGATTAAAAGAAGTCTCCAAAAAATACGCTAAAGGTTTATTGTGTCAATGGCCAAAGCTTTCTATGATTTTTTACTTCACCCTTTGTCGACTAGAATCGAATACGGGAAACCCACCCTCTTTACTGCCGGTACCCCCTTTACTTCCGGTTATAAATAGATATATAAATAGATATTATAGATTGTTAATTTTTAATACACATATAACACATTTTTAATACACTAAGTCTCGAAGATCATCCCATAAGAAATAATGGATTATAAAAGTATAAATAAAAGTATTCTTTAAGAAAATTATTTATATTTTTTACGAAAATTATCCAAGATATTTAAGTGGAGCAATTAGAGATACATCTGTTACGGCAAACAAATACTTCGAAATAGAGATTTACAAAGCCATGAAAAGCCATCAGCGTTTTTGTGCCTCAGGGATTAGGGGTGTATCCCTCAATAAATGTCAGTCAAAGAGGGATGCAGTCTTCCGGTTATAAATAGATATATAAATAGATATTATAGATTGTTAATTTTTAATACACATAAAGCTCGTTAAGTCTCGAATATCATCCCATAAGAAATAATGGATTATAAAAGTATAAATAAAAGTATTCTTTAAGAAAATTATTTATATTTTTTTACGAAAATTATCCAAGATATTTAAGTGGAACAATTAGAGATACATCTGTTACGGCAAACAAATACTTCAAAATAGAGATTTACAAAGCCATGAAAAGCCATCAGAGTTTTTGTGCCTCAGGGATTAGGGGTGCATCCCTCAATAAATGTCAGTCAAAGAGGGATGCAGTTTCTAAACAATCGACCTGACCCTCTTACCTCAAACACTGGCAGAAATCTACATTACATCCATTTTTGGAGGTCGAAAATTGTACGTGACAACCGCTTAGAGGGTTAAGAAAATCAAAGACTGAATTTTTGTCACAGCTGAAGATATTTGCAGATTTTTATATACACTGACATATATTGGAGGACAGTCAACTTTCCTGCCATTTTACGCTCGCTTTTCTAAAGTTCTGTTATTGTTGCCAATGCCACTTGGACCAGCCAAACATTGGACGCCAACATTGTGCAATGAGTGGAATACGAGATTTCTGGCTGTAAAGCTTCTCACCTACCTTGTCTCTCAGCAACTTAGTTATCTTTCATCCATCCTTTCGTTTACTTCCATTGCTATCGAGAATTGCGAAATCTGGTATGTAATTTGTCTAGAATTCAGGTAATAATGCAGTTTTTATACAATTTTGATAAGTGGTAGTTTTATAAATTTAGTGGGAACACATGCGACATCTACACCGCTTCCGGCTGCCATGTTTTTTTTTCTTGGCGATCTTGGCAAAAAAAAACCATCTTCTGAAAGTCGCCAAACTAAAATGGCGGCAGAAAAACGAAAAAAATACGGCACCACGTGGCTTTTAAGAAACCAAAGCTATTACAAAATTCTAC
>CM063506.1:160711160-160726160 GCA_032207245.1 Pardosa pseudoannulata | reverse complement strand
TCTATCGGAATGTAGATATGCAATAATGATTTTTTAGTAAATTTTATTTATGTTGTAACCTTGCATTTGTGTGCATTGGAGTTAATGTGACAAAAGCTTCAGTTTATAATAAAAGTAAATCGCCTATTTCTTGAATATGTAAATGTTGCTAAAATAGACTTGGGTTTTTCAACTTTGCTTTTATATCAAAACAGAGTAAATATATGAATTTATTTAAATCTATAGGAATGTAGATATGCAATAATGATTTTTTAGTAAATTTTATTTATGTTGTAACCTTGCATTTGTGTGCATTGGAGTTAATGTGACAAAAGCTTAAGTTTATAATAAAAGTAAATCGCCTATTTCTTGAAGAATATGTAAATGTTGCTAAAATAGACTTGGGTTTTTCAACTTTGCTTTTATATCAAAACAGAGTAAATATATGAATTTATTTAAATCTATAGGAATGTAGATATGCAATAATGATTTTTTAGTAAATTTTATTTATGTTGTAACCTTGCATTTGTGTGCATTGGAGTTAATGTGACAAAAGCTTAAGTTTATAATAAAAGTAAATCGCCTATTTCTTGAAGAATATGTAAATGTTGCTAAAATAGACTTGGGTTTTTCAACTTTGCTTCTATATCAAAACAGAGTAAATATATGAATTTATTTAAATCTATAGGAATGTAGATATGCAATAATGATTTTTTAGTCAATTTTATTTATGTTGTAACCTTGCATTTGTGTGCATTGGAGTTAATGTGACAAAAGCTTAAGTTTATAATAAAAGTAAATCGCCTATTTCTTGAAGAATATGTAAACGTTGCTAAAATGTTTGCTAAAATTTCAGAGATTTGGGTTTTTAACTTTGCTTCTACATCAAAACATAGTAAATATATGAATTTATTTAAATCTATAGGAATGTAGATATGCAATAATGATTTTTTAGTAAATTTTATTTATGTTGTAACCTTGCATTTGTGTGCATTGGAGTTAATGTGACAAAAGCTTAAGTTTATAATAAAAGTAAATCGCCTATTTCTTGAAGAATATGTAAATGTTGCTAAAATAGACTTGGGTTTTTCAACTTTGCTTCTATATCAAAACAGAGTAAATATATGAATTTATTTAAATCTATAGGAATGTAGATATGCAATAATGATTTTTTAGTCAATTTTATTTATGTTGTAACCTTGCATTTGTGTGCATTGGAGTTAATGTGACAAAAGCTTAAGTTTATAATAAAAGTAAATCGCCTATTTCTTGAAGAATATGTAAATGTTGCTAAAATAGACTTGGGTTTTTCAACTTTGCTTCTATATCAAAACAGAGTAAATATATGAATTTATTTAAATCTATAGGAATGTAGATATGCAATAATGATTTTTTAGTCAATTTTATTTATGTTGTAACCTTGCATTTGTGTGCATTGGAGTTAATGTGACAAAAGCTTAAGTTTATAATAAAAGCAAATCGCCTATTTCTTGAAGAATATGTAAATGTTGCTAAAATAGACTTGGGTTTTTCAACTTTGCTTCTATATCAAAACAGAGTAAATATATGAATTTATTTAAATCTATAGGAATGTAGATATGCAATAATGATTTTTTAGTCAATTTTATTTATGTTGTAACCTTGCATTTGTGTGCATTGGAGTTAATGTGACAAAAGCTTAAGTTTATAATAAAAGTAAATCGCCTATTTCTTGAAGAATATGTAAATGTTGCTAAAATAGACTTGGGTTTTTCAACTTTGCTTCTATATCAAAACAGAGTAAATATATGAATTTATTTAAATCTATAGGAATGTAGATATGCAATAATGATTTTTTAGTAAATTTTATTTATGCTGTATCTTGCTTTTGTGTGCATCGCAGTTAATGTGACAAACATTGCTACAGATAAAATTGTAAAATGGTGAGTACTGTACTTTTATATCACACAAACAAATAACTATAGTAGATAATTATTGTGATATTATAACTGAAAAATATAAAGTTTTTCTTAAAGTAATATGTAACTGTAAGAAAATTTAGATCATTTTTTTTTTAAATTTGGGTAACTTTAGTATTTAACAAGACTTATGTAGTCTTAAGTCTATAACGAATTTGTAAATTTTTAGACACCTATGTTGGCTTGAGATGTTTATCTTATTTCTGGATCTTATCTCTGTATTCATAAATGAAAAATCTGTGCTGTAACACTTAGAGTTTCTTATGTACAGATGTATGTCTACTACAACATTTAACTAAGTTACGACTGCACTTTGTAATATAAGTTATTGTTTTACTTCGTAATTTAATGTATAAAATATATGATAATATGCAACGGAATAAACAGTTGGATATAAAGTTTTCTGTTTTAGAAAACTGCGTTTGTCTTCGCTGCTTCGCTTAATTTTGAACACATTCCCTATCCTGTACACCACATGCGACATACACATCTAATGCTTTATACGCTTGTTTATTTCATGTTATATACATTAAACTATACTTAAAGTGAAAAATAATTTGGTATAGCGTATTAGCAAAGTTTCTATGACAACTCTAATAGAGGGCACTGTACTGCTGTGTAATTGTAATGAAGACCGCTAGGGGAAGGAAACTTGGTCCAAATAATAGTGAACGAAGTTCGACTTTGCCAGGAAAGTCGAACTTCGTTCACTATTATTTGGCCCACATTTATCTATCCATAATAAAGTATTACTGTATAAAACAGTAATACTTCCTGCTGCCATTTATGCAGCACCGGTCTGGTCTTTTGCGTTCCCAGCTAATTTAAATTTGCTTAATCGTGCTCATAATCAAATTCTACGAGGAATAGCAAGAGCTCCGCGTTATCTTCGTAATGATGTCATTAGAAGAGATTTAAATATTTTAACGTTTAAAGAAATTTGTATTAAACATTCCACTAACTTTTATAATAATATTAATAACATTAATAACGAAATTATTGCTGAACTTCCTGATTATGATTTTAGGGAAGCGAGAAATCGCAAGCGGCCTCGTGCTTAAATCATTTTCCTTTAACTTTCTTCCAAATTTACTTAACTTAATTTATTTCCTCGCGCCGATACAAGATGGCGCCACAATGACTCTTGCTTCCCCTCAAATTCCATCATCATCTATCCGTAAACTTCCTTCTTAATTCTTCCTTTTCCCTCTATCCCTAATCTTCCTTTTCTCATTCATTCTAAAAAATAAAAAATAAAAAAATTATAAAATTTAAAAAAAAAAAGAAAATAAAAATTTTTAAAAATCTTAAAAATTGTGATGCTTGCATCCACCAAAAATTTTCCTTCTTTTTCCTATTATTCTAGTACCAGTTCATAAAACTGTACTGTTATTTTTCATTTTTTAGTAACTTGCTATTTAGGGCCCTTCATCATTGATCTTAACTTAACGAGTGTTCTATTCAAATTCCCTTCATTCTAAAATGTTTTTTAATTTACTGATGCACACCTTGAAGAGTAATCTCACCGTCACCATTGGGGATTCGGCTCAAGCTCAGGTGCCCCAAACAATGTACTACTGCTACTGCTAGGCGAGTATTTTGGGGAACATCCTTGCTCGATGCAGCATTGATTTTAAGGATAGCAATTCCTTTACCAGATGGTGCTGTACCCTACGTTCTTTATTCTATTTTACCACATTTTCTCGTTCTCTCGGGGATCATAGAGGGCGCTGTTTTGCAGTGTAATTGTAAAAAAGATCACTGGGGGGGGAGAAAGTTATAAAATAAGCTACCCAACAAGGGAGGACGGGTTGGGGAACACTCTTACCTCATGTTGCACTGATTTTTAGGATAAAGTTTATGTGGCAAATCTAATAGCCAACAATACCATATTTAGTGAGTGCCTGCACGCAGGAGACCAAATTTCTATGGTGACCGACAGACTATCTACTAGGAATACGCATTGACAAAGGGCGGCCAAATTTTTTCTTATACGCAGAAATAGGGTGCTGCCAATTACTGTTTTGCACGCAGTCGGTGAATAGCCTGAAAAACAATCATATATACATATATACATACATATATACATTAAAAATGAATTAAAATTTTTGAGAGTTTCTCAAAAGCTCGCTAGCGGTGTGCGCATGCCAAACCTACTTACGAAATGAATAAAACTTCTTCAGAAGGCTAATGAGCAATTAAGTAAGGTATGCAATTGCATTTCACGATAAAACACAGGATGATGAGGAATAGGATGGATATTTCACCTTTTGGTTAGCCGGACAATGGGCGAATGGTAGGGCGCTACTCTTCACTGCCTAACTCGTGGGTTCGAAACCCAGTTAAGGCATGGATGATCGTAGCCAGTGGAATTGACAATAAGTCCAGGCCACATTAGCTTTAATTTAGTAAAATCAGACCTAGATCATTAAATCAAACCAAACCAAACCACCATATGGTTGGTTGAGGATGTGCTTTCAATAAAAGAAATGTTTGGTTTGGTTTGGTGCTCTACGGTTTGATTTTTTAACTTAAATGATTCCGGTATATACTGCTTAAAACCGATCCTTAACTGCTACGAACAACCATGCCCCAATGGGATTCGAACCCAAGAACTCCGGTACCAAAGATAAGAGCCTTAAACCTCCGGCAGTCGTTCGGCCAAAGGAAAGGAAATTCACTAATTCTGCAAGATAAAATATTTACTCAACTGAGAAGGAACGTCCATTTACATTCGTTAGATATGGTGCCTCTTTTCGCAGCTGCGGCAGCTCAGTCGGCAAAGGTTGTGAGTTCTAAACTTAGCCCACTTAAGATTCGCCGTGTTCATTAAAGGTGACTGGGGCACGTTAAATAGGTTCGTGGTCCCAATGTCATCCAAGTTCTCAAGCAATAGCTCTTAGGGTGCAGGCCAAGCCTAGGGGTTTTCTGCTTGGTCCCTGCTTTAAAATTACGAAGACTAACTTAAGCAAAGTCGTCCTTTAACCCTAGCAGTGTTCATTAAAAAACGA
Organism: Pardosa pseudoannulata; assembly: GCA_032207245.1. NCBI lineage: Eukaryota > Metazoa > Arthropoda > Arachnida > Araneae > Lycosidae > Pardosa > Pardosa pseudoannulata. The sequence continues at coordinate 160,721,212 of CM063506.1, read as the reverse complement.
AAGGTGCACCCGTTTGCCTTAATATGAGTGGCGTATGGCTCATTAGTACTTGGTTCGTACAAGTGGCATCAGAAAAAACAACATCCCTTTTTTCCTACTAAAAGGAGGTAGAGATAATTGAGATAATTTTGTATAAGAATAACAGACGATTCTTTTTTTTTTAAATGCATCCTTCTGCAGTTAAATCTTTTCCTTTTGTGTGTTGCCTTTTTTTTAAGTCATCACGTACCGAGGTACTTTCCCACGATGATCTGCACGTGCTTGCACAGCCGTGGCAGAAATTTCCTAGAGGAATTTAGGACTTCGATTGTTCACGTCGAGTTTAGGGACCCCTGCAGAGAAGGTATAGATCACGGAATGGCAGTGCAACGCTCAAGCTCGCACAGAGAAGTAACCATGAGTTATGGGGGCAAGGGCTAAAAATAATGTCAGCTTGCACAAAAGGGGCTACTTTAATGAGCCCACCTGCACTCCCGAAGGGGGTGCAGATCTGGGAAAAATTCACGAAACAAGCGATTGGCAAAGAAGAAAAAGGGGCGTTAAAACCGAGGTGAGGAGTTGGGAAACGAAGTTAAGAAAAGGAGTTGAAGTCGGGATTCGAGAGTAGCTGGACATCAAAGTCCCAAGCCCGGCTCACCAGCACCGACTCGTCCCGTGCGCCCGGACCGACCTACCGCATGAGGAAAGCCCCTGCCTGATCCTTTGAACCAACTGAATTACCGACACATCGCGTGAGGAAAGCCTTTGTGCCTGTACGGGAGGTAAAAAAAACAATATTCATAACGGTCATTTAGGCCTCTGTTAGTAGTTTAACATTGTGATTAAGGAATAACGCATACCTAAAGAGTTGCTGGTTATGTTATATGATAACCAATTATATCAATTTGTAAATAGTGTACAAAATAAGTGTCTTAATTTCAATTTAAGATATCCTAATTTTACTGTGTTTCCCCTTGGTAAACGAACACTGGTGTTAAAGTTGTAAGTACATTACAACACATCAATAAAATATTTTTTCCAACGTCGATTCATTTAAAGATGTTAGTTGCTTATTCATGGGGTGGACTTTATTCTTAAACCTTGAATTAACGAAAAGTGTTTTTTTTTTCGCTACAACAATAATCCATGTACATAAAATGCGTGAAATAAAGATAAAATGTAACAAATAGTGATAAGTTATTAAGAGCGTAAAATTTTGCACGAGAGTTGAGAACGCGAACATCAAAATTGTTTCTGAACTCCTAGTTTTATTTGTTGCAAATTTGCGAAAAATTCGTTCTTTTCTTGATTGATGTATAATTAAATAAGTCAAATATTATGCAGCACAAAATGAAGGTAAGTAGAACTGTACTTAACCTCTTCCACCTGCGGAGTGTATTTTATTAAGTCAACAAGTACTTAACAGTTTATGAATCTTTTACAGGGCAAATTTCTTGTTTTTACAGAAAAATTTATCAATTCATTTATTTTAATTCAGGTTAACTTAAAATCAGGCTTTTAATCAGTTGACATTTTTCGCTATCATTTAAGAAATCCTTGTATTCTTTTAACGTAAAAGGAATCATAAATTGATTTGGTTTGGTTTGGTTTGGAGTGCTACGGTCTACTTTTTGCAACACGAGGGATAATGAGACCGGGCCCTACAGCTTAAAGCCGATTCCGAACATCCATGCCACAGTGGGGTTTCGAACCCACGAAAGCCAATACCAAAGGCCAGCACCCTAACCAATCGACCCTCGTTCGGCGAATCATAAATTAAATCTGCTGCTTTTTTTAACGCGTATATGATGACATATGATAAAACTTTTAACAGACTTTTTGAAATTTAAAAATTTTTATTATAACAGCCTTATTTCTACTTTTCGTAAAACAAAAATTCTGCTCCATTTTTAATAATGTTTTTATAGTAATATCGTATCTTTGGAATAATTATTAAATTTATCATTCCAAACTATATATTTTAGAAACGACAGTAAATATACATGAAACATTTTATATCCCTTAACTGCAGAATTACTTTTAGGTTTGTTTTGGAGTGCTACGGTCTACTGTTTAGCACACTAGGGCTAATGACACAGGGACCTACTGTTTAAAGCCGATTCCGAAACGCTACGAACATCCATGCCATAGCCGGATTCGAACCCACGAATTCCGGTAACGACGACCAGCGCCCTAACCAATCGGTCAGCTTTCGGTGAATTAGTTTTAGAATATGTTTATTAGAAACTAAGTTTCTTATCAAACTTAAGTAAAATATGTCTTATCCTGTAAACCTAAACGTTTAGATGTATCTATCATTTTATATAGAAAAAGAACTAAAAAGTGTTAAGAAATTGAAATCTTAAAGATATAACATTTTTCATGATATAAAACAAAATATATTGCTCATATTTATTTAATTTTTGTCATAGAAAAATAAAGCAGCTAGTTTCCATTTTGTATAAAAAATAGTTTATAATTTGTATATAGTTTATAATTTGTAAAGTTATTTTGCAACTAGGTTGATACCTACATTTTTCACTTGATACACATACATATTTTTTAATGTTCTGATTCTAAAACAAATATATTTTTTATAAAGTTAGAACCTTAATTTTGATTTAATAAAATTTTTATTCTAAACAGAGTAGATATTTTTATTTTAAATGTAATTTAAAAATAGCACCTCATAATCTACAAAAGGCATATATTCTCCCCCCACTGAAAAAAAAATCATTACAAATATCTATATTGAAAATAACTATATCCGCTTGAGGTATTAAGAGCATTTACAAGCTGAAAGTCTACATTGTAATATTCTATTTTTGATTAAATATAAAACAGAAACTTTCTGCTGTAGGTGAATAATTTTTTTAACCATTAAACGGAACAGTAGACGAATGGTTAGAACGCTGTTCTTTGGTAACAAAGTCCGCGGGTTCTAACACCACTGCTGAATGATGGATGAATGGTTAGGGTGCTTCTCTTGTTCTTGTGTTCGAATCCCACTATGGCATGGATGTTCGTACCCGTTCGGAATCAGCTTTAAGTAGTAGGTCCACGTCTCATTAGCTCTGGAATTGCAAAAAGTAGACTGTAGCATTCCAAACCAAACTAAAACTAAAACTCCTGCTGGCTAGCTTTAAGCAGTAAGTCCCGCTAACATTATTCTAATTGTATCAAAACAGTAGATAATAATACTCCCATCCAACGTTCACTGCAAATAAGGTTCTATATTTATAAATGTTGTTTAATGTTGTTATATAGTGAAATGCGTTTTTTAAACGTTCTACTTCATTTTAAAAATTGCTATATATGTGTACATAAAATGTAGTCCTTAGTAGGGAAGTAGGCAGCACGTTAGTCTCACAGAACATAAAATATAATCCTTAGCAGGGAAGTAGGCAGCACGTCAGTCTCATAGAACATAAAACATAATCCTTAGTAGGGAAGTAGGCAGCACGTTAGTCTCATAGAACATAAAATATAGTCATTAGTAGGGAAGTAGGCAGCACGTTAGTCTCATAGTACATAAAATATAGTCCTTAGTAGGGAAGTAAGCTGCACGTCAGTCTCATAGTACATAAAATATAGCCCTTAGTAGGGAAGTAGGCAGCATGTTAGTCTCATAGAACATAAAATATAGTCCTTACTAGGGAAGTAGGCAGCACGTTAGTCTCATAGTACATAAAATATAGTCCTTAGTAGGGAAGTAAGCTGCACGTCAGTCTCATAGTACATAAAATATAGTCCTTAGTAGGGAAGTAGACAGCACGTTAGTCTCATAGTACACACAATATAGTCCTTAGTAGGGAAGTAGACAGCACGTTAGTCTCATAGTACATAAAATATAGTCCTTAGTAGGGAAGTAAGCTGCACGTTAGTCTCATAGTACATAAAATATAGTCCTTAGTAGGAAAGTAGACAGCACGTTAGTCTCATAGTACACACAATATAGTCCTTAGTAGGGAAGTAGACAGAACGTTAGTCTCATAGTACACACAATATAGTCCTTAGTAGGGAAGTAGACAGCACGCTAGTCTCATAGTACATAAAATATAGTCCTTAGTAGGGAAGTAGACAGCACGTTAGTCTCATAGTACATAAAATATAGTCCTTAGTAGGAAAGTAGACAGAACGTTAGTCTCATAGTACACACAATATAGTCCTTAGTAGGGAAGTAGACAGCACGCTAGTCTCATAGAACATAAAATATAGTCCTTAGTAGGGAAGTAAGCAGCACGTTAGTCTCATAGTACATAAAATATAGTCCTTAGTAGGAAAGTAGACAGCACGTTAGTCTCATAGTACATAAAATATAGTCCTTAGTAGGGAAGTAGACAGCACGTTAGTCTCATAGTACATAAAATATAGTCCTTAGTAGGGAAGTAAGCAGCACGTTAGTCTCATAGAACATAAAATATAGTCCTTAGTAGGGAAGTAAGCAGCACGTTAGTCTCATAGTACATAAAATATAGTCCTTAGTAGGAAAGTAGACAGAACGTTAGTCTCATAGTACACACAATATAGTCCTTAGTAGGGAAGTAGACAGCACGCTAGTCTCATAGAACATAAAATATAGTCCTTAGTAGGGAAGTAAGCAGCACGTTAGTCTCATAGTACATAAAATATTGTCCTTAGTAGGAAAGTAGACAGAACGTTAGTCTCATAGTACACACAATATAGTCCTTAGTAGGGAAGTAGACAGCACGCTAGTCTCATAGAACATAAAATATAGTCCTTAGTAGGGAAGTAAGCAGCACGTTAATCTCATAGTACATAAAATATAGTCCTTAGTAGGAAAGTAGACAGCACGTTAGTCTCATAGTACACACAATATAGTCCTTAGTAGGGAAGTAGACAGAACGTTAGTCTCATAGTACACACAATATAGTCCTTAGTAGGGAAGTAGACAGCACGCTAGTCTCATAGAACATAAAATATAGTCCTTAGTAGGGAAGTAAGCAGCACGTTAATCTCATAGTACATAAAATATAGTATGTGACCTTAAAGCTAGCAATGCGATTGGTTCATTGATTCATTGAAAATTTAATAGCACTATTTCAGTATGAGACAAAGTGTGTCAAAAATTAGATAACATAAGAGATCACAAAGGCAAAAATGGAACACGAAGTCAATTCGATAAGAATTACACTACGATAAAAATATATTTGTAATAGATTCTCGAATAACAGTGTAACAAATCGAAACAAGAATAAACGCTTAAAAAAATTAAGAATACAGCGATAAAACGGGACAACATACAAAAAATTATCCGAAATAAGATATAAGCATAAAAACTGTTTTGATAAAAACCGCTAGCATTTAAGACACCGAAAATGTTTTTATCGAGGCTTGAACTAAGTCTTTTTGGTGTGGGAACGATATAATATTTACGAAAAAAGTTTTGAAACTCATAGTAATTAATAAATAGGTGAGAGAACCCATAAGCATTGTGCAACTCCGACACACGCGGGAAAAAAAAGTCATTTACTTCAATTGTACTATTGCAGTTTTAGGGCATTCACATTACATTTTAATTTTAAGACATAGGACGATGTGAGATTTTTAATAAGTAATAAACTTAAAAATATAATTCAATAACAAAAATAAATTCAATTAGTTGGGGTAAATTCAAGCATCAATTATAATCTGACTATTAAGTGTAGCCACTTGAAAGGTCACTACTGATAAAACCCTTTAAGCTAAAATTTCAGCTGAAATATTTGGCGACCCTTGATGCAAATCCCACAATTCCAACTGCAGATGACCGAATGATGGCCGTATGGTTAGTGCGCTGAGATTCCGTAGGATCTAAACCCACAGGGGCATGGATGTTCATAGCCGTTCGGAATTGGCTTTAAGCAGTAGATATAGGTCTCATTAGCCTTCGTGTAGCAAAAACAATTGGCCGTAGCGCTCCAAATCAAACCAAACCAACTGGAGTTGCGACGCACCGTTTAAGGTTTGGTTTGGAGTGCTAAGAAGGCTAATGAGACCGGGACCTACAGCTTAAAACCGATTCCGAACGGCTACGAACATCCATACCACAGTGGGATTCCGCACCGTTTAAGAAACTCTAGTATAGACGAGGATTTTAAATTAGGATATTTAATAAATATATTTAATCAGATGACCAAATAATGGCCGAACGGTTCGTGCGCTGAAATTCAGTCCCACATTTCGTGGGTTCGAAACCTGTGGCATGAATGTTCATAGACGTTCGGAATCGGTTCTAAGAAGTAGATCACGTTCTCATTAGCTTTCGTGTAGAAAAAAAAATAGGCCGTAGCATTTCAAATTAAATTAAACCAACTGGAGTTGCGACGCACCGTTTAAGGTTTGTTTTGGAGTGCTAAGAAGGCTAATGAGACCGGGACCTACAGCTTAAAACCGATTCCGAACGGCTACCAACATCCATGCCACTGTGGCATTCCGCAGAGTTTAAGAAACTCTGGTATAGAGGAAGATTTTAAATTAGGATAAATTAGGATTTTTAATAAATATTTCACCGATATAATGACCTTCCATGTAGAGCAATTATAGCAATGTGACAAAGATTTAAAATATACACAAACTTTATAAAAATTAGGACATAATTATTAATATAAAAATTTTTCACCGATATAATGAACTTATTTGTAAAAGTATTAATTTTTTAATCAACCTTCCCGTTCTGTAGTTCCGCATCGACGAATGTAAAACCTATTTTTTATCTGTCTAATATTTTTACAGAATCTATGTAGTAGACAAGAACATTCGACTTCGTTTTCCTGTATATATCGTTATTTCTGTATCCATAAACAAACCATGTTGCCACACTAATCCGTACTAGTACGTAACCCGCGCTCAAGTATCAATCGTCAGAAAACGTACTAGTGCGTGACCCGCGCTAGAGTATCAACGAGGAATTTGCACGTGTGGGGGATTCGAACAACTTAGTGTTTTTCTGATAATTTTAGACTCGTAGATTCCAAAAATGTTCACAAAAATGTAAAAAACTGGGTCCATCATTTAAAAAATTAATTTTAAAGTTAAGCGAAAATCACGTGACATCAAAACGCTCCGTGATTGGTTGTGATGTCATCGTTCATGCAGACCAATATTTTTGTATTGCTTTTAAGCGCGCACTATTTTCCGATTTTGTTTTTGCAAGTTCCTAAAATTTTCTAGCTATCAAAATTTATTTTTATTTAAACCTGAAGGTTTATTTTATCGATCTAGATAGCTTAGTTATCTCAATTTGTCATAAATGTCTCTTCTACCTGGATTTACCAAAGGACAATCAGACAACATCCCGAAAATTGACAGCATGTCAATGTTTTCTTTCTTGGCAAAAAACCCGGATTTTATGGGAGCAGAAATATGAGGAATTAAAACCCAAAGGTATGTAAAATCATTTATATTTTTTTCCAATTTTACTTAACATGTATTAATACTTTATTCATGCTAAACACAGCTCTTTTTTTTTTTGTAAACACAAACAAGTCAAATAAATATACATATATCATATACACACACATTTGTAGTAGCATCGTTTTTTATAAATAGAGACGGATGTAATATTAAAATAAAAATTAGAGGAGTTATTTATTGTGAGACCGGTCTCATTAGCCTTCGTGTTGCAAAAAGTAGACCGTAGCACTCCAAAACCAAACCAATTCATAGATATTTTAAATATGATGAAAAGAAATTTAAAATCTTTAAACGGCTTTATTTACTTAATTATTTATACATTTTTAAATAGCAATACAATTTTATTGCCTTTAATATTAATGTCAAATTAAAAAATGTATAAAATTTCTCAAATTAAATTTAATTTTTAAAGTAATATCATTATTAAGTATTTTAAAAATATTATACTTTTTTTCAAATTAGTCACCAATTTAATCGAAAAATATCACTGTGATTTGATACACAAGAAAGTATGCATCTCTGAAGAAAATATTTATAATACCTTGAAAATACATAACCTTCCCCTCCCCCGAGTTATTTATTAGATAATTATATGCTTTAGATATTTATATGTTTTTCGATATTTATATGCTTTATAAAACATTTATTGTACTTGAACTCTGTGATAATACTCGAAAATTAGCAGTTTTAAAAGTTAAATAGCAGTGGTTAATCAACAATCCTTTTAAAGGTATAGATGTATTTTTATATACTTTAATTGTTCTAAATTAGTAATATTTAAACAAAAGCAAGCATTTACTTACCGAGAAATGGTCTTCACAAACCCATAAAGATGATTTATATGATAATTTGGGGTTTAATTTCTCATCCCTTTTCATCCCAGTTGTCCAGATTTTACGTGTATGTGGGTCTTTCGGGACGCTGAAAAATATCTTCTCATTGCAATTAGTTGTTGTATTTTTACAGAGTGGCACAATACAATATTTAGAGTATGATTTTTTAATGCCAGACATAACAAAAAAATTTCTATTATATGCGATACTTTACACAAAAACAAATTTAAAAGTCGCCTTTTAACATGTAAACAGCATAGGTGCTCGGTGTCTGCATGAACGATGACGTCACAAACTCGGCGGAGAAAAAGTATCGTTTTTGAGAGACGTTAAAGAGTCCGCTATAAAACCCATTAGAAATCACTCATTAGGCCCCCAAATGAAAGAAAAATAGCTACTGTCCTGCTTACTTTTTTGTCTTTTATCGTTTAAAATCAAAATTAGAAAACGTGAAAATTCCTCATTGTCAGAAAACGTACTAATACTTAACTCGCGCTCAAGTATCAATCGTGAGAAAAAGTACTAGTACGTGTCCCTCATACAATGTGTTAACAGAAAGCTGAAAAACTTTCCGGGTTCTGTTTTGTTTTGTTTTTTAATCACACAGATAATATCACACAGACATCCATGAAGGCAGCGATAAAGAATTAAAAAGAATACAGAAGGATAAATTTACTTTTTATTGTAAAGAAGGAAAGTAAGGGGAAAAAAGATACGTCGACTCCACAAAAGGAAACAGTTATGGTGGAAAACATTTAATTTGTGTAAAGGAAAAACATAAAAATAATATACAGACTGAATGTTTTACTCCTTTAATCTTGTATAAATTATTTTTATGACTAATGCATCAAAGTAAATTTGTCAAGGAATGTTTAACATATAATTACAAGGAGAAAGGTAACATTTAAAATTCTATGTCAGGAGATTAATAAAGTTACCATTTACAGGATTTTATTTTGAGCAAAACTAAACCTCTTGTTAAATTTCTTGTAAAATGAAATGTTTTTCTACACGGCACTGTTTCATATGAAACTATTTGAAATTTCTCAATAAAAGCGCAACTGATCAGCGACATAGGTGATTAACCTGATTGAGGTTTATTAAGTTGGTTACATTTTAACCTCGACCTTTTTCCTTATGATGACCTTAATTTCATTTATGAGAAAGATAAATATAACAGTTTTACAGAGGAATATAGACAGAATTTTTTACAGAATTTTTTACTTGAATGGTTTAATTTTATGAATAAAGCATCAGAGAATAAATGTCAGTAAATATTTACTATATCACTGCGAGCTGAAGAAATGACATTCGAAATTCTACGTTGAGAGATTTCAAATATTATTCGGGTTTTACTTTGAGCAAATGTCTATATTTGAGATTAGGCTATATTTGAGGGTGCCTCTTGATTCTCGCCAAGTTGTAATCGCGGTTGATCGCCAAGCTGGGTGATGCTGTTTTATTTATGGAAATGTCTATTTTTTTCTTTAAACACAATCGTAATTCTGATTGGTTTAGATTTTAGCGTTATTTTTTAATGTTCAACCGTATATGAAATTTCAGGGGTCAGTTAGTTCTACGTTGGATGTCGGCTGGTAAGGTTCATTTTAGATTGGCGCCAATCAAATATCGTCAATTTCGCCAAGGGATGCCCTCAAATATATTTTTACCTTTGCTTTGCTTTGCTTTGGAGCGCTACAGTTTACTTTTTGCAACACGAGGGCTAATGAGACTGGGACCTACTGCTTAAAGCCGATTCCGAACGGCTACAAACATCCATGCCTTAGTGGGATTCGAACCCACGAACTCCGGTTCCGAAGGCCA
>CM063506.1:160683660-160706160 GCA_032207245.1 Pardosa pseudoannulata | reverse complement strand
AAATAAGAAATGATTAAATGAGATGGTTAAAGGAATGACTTCTTAATGTTAGAAAAAATGTTTTTACCTATTTATTATGTGATAAATTTAATTTCCTACTCTTAACTGGGGAAATGGTGCTTGAAATAAAGGCATTAAACGCTCGAAAAGGAGGAGGGGGATTTCGAATGTTTTAGAAACTCGCTTTGAATTTTGCTAACCCCAACTCATCAAGAATCTAATATGGATGCCTCTATCCATTCCAAGTCCAACCGCTTCATAAATTCGAGGACTGACGGACAGATAACTTAGGCTATTATTATATAGGAATTCTGCTTTTACAGAAAAATAAACTGATTTAACCCTCCGAATGGAACAAGGCGATTAAAAAAATCTCCAAAAATAAGCTAAAGGTTTATTGTGTCAATGGCCAAACCGTTCTATGATTTTTTACTTCACCCTTTGTCGAATAGAATGGAACACGGGAAACCCACCCTCGTTATTGTCCTTTTACTTCTTGTTATAGATATATAAATAGATATTTTAGACTGTGAATTTTTAATACACATAAAACTCGTCAAGTCTCGAAGATCATCCCATAAGAAATAATGGATTCTAAAAGTGCAAATAAAAATATTCTTTAAGAGAATTATTTATATATTTTTACGAAAGTCATCCAAGCTATTTAAGTGGTGCAATTAGAGATACATCTGTTACCGCAAACGAAATACTTCGAAATAGAGATTTACAAAGCCATGAAAAGTCTTTGTGCCTCAGGGAGTAGGGGTGCATCCCTCAATAAATGTCACTAGAAGAGGGATGCAGTTTCTAAAAAATCGACCTGACCCTCCGACCTCAAACACTGGCAGAAATGTACATTACTTTCATTTACGGAATGTATTTAAAGGTCGAAAATTGTACGTGACAACCACTTTGAAGACATCATCGGTATTGCGGAATTGTACGTGCGAACCGCTTAGAGGGTTAATTAATAATTTTTCTGATGGTTGAAAGCTACAAGCTTATCAGTAGTGGGAAATTCAGTAATTTTTTTTATCAAGTTCAATTCAGTCTGATATTTAAGAAAAACTTTCTATTTTCAATTCATCTACTCCATTTTCAGGTTTACTGAACATACATATTCAGCTTCGACACCATGAACTGATTGTATAGATGTTTTTCCTTTGTGTCAGATCTTAATTTTTAAATCTTCTAATCTGTTTACTTTTCATGCTTTTAGTTGGTATTCCTTCGCTCTGATCTGAAGGAGCTGCACAACCACGTTTCTCCGACTGTTCTTCCGAAGGAATATGGTGGAACCTTAGAAGAAAGCGAATACAAACCGTATCTAAATCGATGTCTGATAGATAACCTGCGATACTTTGAATACGAACATTCCTTTATAGGGAGAAACAAGTTGTAACTGTAGTGAATTACAATGTTTACAAATATGTACAACAGCATCGTACAACTGGGTGGACTTTTGATCAACAAAAAATTAAATTTCTTTAAAATAGAAACTGTGTTTATATTTGTACACATAGTTGCAATTCATTCAGCAATTCATTAAATATTGACATTGTAGTTCTTAATTATCAAGTAGAATCACTGTAACCCTCTTGTTGGCATATTTATTGTATCTAGTGAAGTATCTGAAATAAGTGAAGTAAATATCTGAATCTTGTAAAGTATCTAAAGTGCATAGTGAATTACAATGTTTACAAATATGTACAGCATCGTAGAACTGGGTTGACACTTGCTCAACAAAAAATTCAATTTCTTTAAAATAGAAACTGTTTATATTTGTAAACATAGTTGCAATTTACTCAGCAATTCATTATATTGAAGTATCGGAAATAAATATCTTCAAACTTTTGGTGAAAGAAGAATATTTCTGTTGCAACATTTTGGTTTTCAAATTTCTTGTATTTTTAGGTGCTTAATTCATATGCGAGTGTGCAGTATCCGATAAGAAATGTATCAAACCAGAATATAGATATTTTATGAAATTTTTCACAATTGGAAATAAAATTTGTAACAACAATAAAAAAATAAATAAATATGGAAATAAAAATAAATATTTGCTTAACTCTACAACTCTTATTGAAAATTACTGTGATTATATTTTATTACATTGTTAAGAACTTTTATTTTGACGTTTTTCTTCATGTTAACAAGTTACAGTAACCTGTCCCTTATACGACTCTCGTGGAACCAAAGAAATGAGTAATATAAAACATGGGTTGTGTAGGCGAGGTACATACCTTTATAACAAAATCACGTTAAAGGTACAGTAATGCTGTGTATCTTATCAATATCATATACTGATTTGGCACAGCATTTATTTTTTAATTTGAAGCGGTGAAAAATATAAATGCAGTAGTATTAAAAGTATAAAAAACTTTATACACTCACATACTCAACTACAGTAAAGTCTTAATTGTTCAAGTGGAGGGCACCCTATATAGCTCGAAATATTGAAAACTCGAATGATCCAATATGATTAACACTAGATTTACGTATGTCGATCGTATACCTATTTTACTGAAGTTAGCCAATTTGACTCATACAAGAAAATGGAAGTTTTTTTGCAAAGAAATTGGTTCCAAATTAATTTAAATTAATTGTTTATTATAAAAAAAATCATGAAAAAAATTTTTTACATATAAAATCTGTTTTTGAAACCTATTTTCCGCAAACATTTCTATTCCATTTAGCACGATGGTTTCTACATCTGTTTCTTTTGCATGATTGTTGAACTTGTCAATTCTTCCGTGCGTCAGTAGCATGAATTTCTGTCATTGGAATGGAAGTGTTCTCGACTTCTTCTCTATATTTACTTTATACTATACGTTATACTTTATATTTTCTTTATAGAATATTTATTACTATATTTTCATATACATTCTATGAGCCAAATTGGCTCACAACCGTGAAAATGAATATACCCCATTTGATAATGCAAAATGAAGGGGTCTGCGGGGAAGAGGAATGAAAGTTTACATGTATTTGATTACTTAACTAAAAGCCAACGTAAGTTTTTGAAAAATTATGTTAAAGTTTTATATATATATATATATATATATATATATATATATATATATATATATATATATATATATATATATATATATTGTGATCCAATTTTTAATGAGTCAAATTGGCTCGGTCTGTAAATCTAGAGTTAATTTAATAAAATAGAAACACGGTTTTTAAATTTCAAAGTATATTTCAATAAAAAAAAATTATGTACTTACATAATATTATTACACTATAATATAGCCCGTCATATGACGGGATCAGTAAAATTTTTAATTTTCCAGACTTGTAAAGTTTTCTATTAAGCAGGTAACAATATGTTTTGTGTTTTGGCTGAGAATTATCTAGTACACGGATAATTTGTTTATCTTCATACTCCTCTAAGATATCCCGATTCCTCGAATGCAGTTTAGAATCACGTTCAATTCATTTAAAAAGATAATTCAAAATTTTCTCAGGTACGTCTAAACTATCGTTAAGTTCTACCCAATTTTTTTTCCACAGTAATTAATGGAAGTAAAGGAATGAAACTATCATTTCCACTACTCCCTGGAGGCAGGTAAAACTCGTTGTTGATACCGGTGATAAAACTTTCATTGCAACAAAAAATAATCGATGATTTAATTTAAAATTATCACATATGTACCTGATCTAATATTTAAACCAAATGTAAAAGAAAATTATTTAAGTCACATCTAAGTTCAGTGATAAAACGTATGAAAATAATGAAGACGATATTTAAGTAATTTAAAATAAAAAAAATGATTAAATGAGATGGTTAAAGAAATGACGTCATAATGCTAGAAAAAATGCTATTTTTACCTATTTATTATGTGACAAAAAAAGCGATTTCAAGCAGCAGGGCACATCTCAACTTATGACAATTCTGGCTTTAGTTTCAAACAGGAAGGGTAGTTTGTTGTTTGTCTATTGGTTATTGTAAACATGATGTAATGAATTCTCGTTAGATTAAATTTTCAGATACAGACTTAACTAAGACCGTAAGAAAAAACGGCCTAACGTAGAAGACGTAGCAAACGTGCCTTTTGTGAGCATTTGAACTGAGCTCATCTTTACCTAGTGAAAGGACGTTGATTCACGCAGAATAGGATTCTTAACACCGAGGACCATCTCAATCATTCTGTCTGAGAAATTCGTCAGTATGCTGGCGAAGTGTTTCCAGTGTTCATTTCAATGGCATCCCTTAAGAAAGAGTCTCACGTGACAGTAATCCTCTACATTGTAAGGGAAGCAGCAATACTTTCCTACCTTGTTCTCAAAAGGTTTGTCCGGAGACATCGAATAATGACCTACGAGATTGCTTCCGATTACTACAAACTTCCCTTGGCTTGCACCTGCTCTACAGACGGTTTTCCAGACCACGTCATCAACCATATGTCCGATCAGATGAGATGGACATTTGCGGGTAGATGACGATATAAAAGACCGAAGTCATGGCCCAGAGAGAGGATTTTTGACCGATCGAGACTGCTGTGAACTCATCGGCCGAGAACGCAGGCGAGCGACTGAGAGTGTCCACCCACCCCATTTTTCTCTCCAACGCTTAGGAAACTGTTTCCTGTGGCGATCATCATTTCATTTGTAGATATTTATCGATTTAGTCTTGCCTTCATCCTAACTTCAACATTGTGTTTATAATAAAGATCTGTAGTCTGTACGTAGGCCTCCGCTATCCTTTTTCCACATCAATTAAAGCTAAAGACGTTACAATGAAAATGAATGTGAAGGGCATTATAATAGTTCGTAACATTGCGACTAATTGCTCTATTGATAAAATTAACCGCCTGCTCTTAACCGGGAAAAATAGGCTTGAAATAAAGGCATTAAATGTCAGTTTTCTGGCATTTAATGCCATTATTTCAAGGGGTGGATTTCGAACGTTACTAATTCTAACTCATCAAAAATCCAATATGGATGCCTCTATCCATTCCAGGTCCAACCGCTTCCTAAATTCGAGGACAGACGAACAGATAATTTAGGCTACTATTATATAGGGAATTGATTTCTGAAGATGAGTTAATATCACGCGATCTTCTGGTCATCAATGGAGGCCTTTAGCGCAGTAACACCCTCGTTGTGACTCATACGCGGTGGGGAATCATTTATTAGGTCCTCCTTCTCAATATCAACATGTTCTGCTACATTAATTATATCAACTGTGATCTGTCCATAAATTCAGTTGAGTGTCGCAGGCAAGGGTTTTAAAATTTATATTACCTGGCGTTTTCCTTCAGAAGAAATAGTTACAGCAGTCCAGAAGAAAAAGTTTCCACTTTTGGCACATTTTTTTTTTAAATATATTCCACAGGCAAGGGGTTAATAACATCTTGAAATACAGATGTCAACTACTATTTTATTTTAATCTCGACACAAAATAAAACCATTCTAAATTGCAAATTGTGTTTAGTATTTCAGAGGTATAGACGCTGTGTTGTGAGAGATGAACGAAAATCATTCACACAGGTAAGAATTTGGATTTTCTACCTTATTTACTTCGAAATTCGGGGTCTTCTTTAAAAAAATGGTCTTTTTATGTAGTAATTTGGCCTTTAAGAATTTTTTTTTCTTGCTGAATATACTTTATATATATATATATATATATATATATATATATATATATATATATATATATACCGGGTGGCCATAATTAAACTGATAGTGCCCACAGTGTTCTGTAGCGCGATCTATTTTCGAGAATGACTCCACGTTTTGTAGGAAGATTAAACAAGACGGGGGACGAAGGATTCCGCGAAAAAACAAATTAGTTCCAGAGGTCACAGCTAGGGGAACATTTGGCGCTGTGTAATAGATTGATTGATTAATTAAATCGAGAAGTAAAATGCTTGGGATCTAAATTTGACCTCATCACATCTTTTGGAAAGAGGAGGACAATAAAAATTATTTCAACGCTTTTTTTTTTTTTTTTTTTTTTTTTTTTCTTGGGCGGAATTCTCGGGCGGGGTTCTGATTTCAGTCCCAGATTAGAATCAAGTCTCCGTACATGACACTAAATAAGAATGTACCTTTATGGAGTTATGAGTCCCTAAGGGACAGTGCCCAATTTGAAAGGATAAGGTTTTGCCACGTTGGCGGTTTCAAGGCGGGGTTAAGAAGACCAATAAAATTTTTACAACTATCCCGATTGGACGAACAGAAGGAAGAGGGGACAAAGATGAAATTGATAAAAGAAGAAAAGTCTAGAAAGGAGAGGTTGGAGAGTGGTGTCGAATCGAAGGGAGCAGAGCAGTCGAGTCGAGGAGACAAGTCCGAGTCCGACTGTCAGTGTTAAAGATTCGAGGGCAGAGTGCGGGGATCAAAGGAGTTGGGCCCAAGGAACACCTCGACATCTCTCAACGACCAGTAGTTTCCAGCTCATCCGCTTTTCAGTATCAGCCCGAGTTATATTGGAAGGCCCCATACCAGCGGTGATACGGAGTCTATATTATCATCACATCAATCGAAAGGTATCTACAAGAGCTCCCAAGAGTACAATCTTGGCACACCCAAAAGATCTACAAAGATACGCATTATTATACATATTTGAAATTGAGATTGGGTCCTCTCTTCTATACATAGTTAGCTAAGTGGTAAGAAAGTATTATTATCATATCTTAATTGGTGTGGCACCTATTCTGATTATATTAAAAGTAAATGGTATGAAACTTAATCTGAATCTTGTATATTAATAATGTATGTATATATAATTGTAATAAATTGACTTATTTTTACTTTAAAGCTGTTTTCAGTGTCGTTCTTAATTTAGCGTATTAGTTTATTTTTATTTTATGTCTGTAGTCTTTCAGAGCCTGTGGTTGGATTTAAACTTAAAATATATACACAACGCAACCCAAATAATATTTAGTCTTTGGGACTAAAAGAAATAAACAACCACTATAAATTGGATCACAGGTTAATACCCAAATATAAACGAGAGCTACACGACACGAAGCAGCTAGTAATAATAATATCTAAGTCATGCATGAAAATGAATGAAATACACGAAATTAGAGGGGACAACATTACTCGCGTCCAAAGCAATTCATTAAGTTACGCGTTCGCTCCTGGTGGTGCTAAACGAGTAAAAGCTTCACAGACGTGTTGGGCATAAAGATATTTGTATTGACAGCTGCATTGAAAAAAATCTTTTTTTATCTCTAGCGGAAATCATTGTGAAATTCGCTTTTAATAAGAAACAAGGTCGAAACGAAAATTGTCGAAAACGTGTTTTCGACAATTTCAAAATACTGACGTCAAATATAATTTTTATTTTAAATCTTCCTTCAAAATAGAACCGTTAATAACTGTAAAATATGTCCATTATATCACAGGGATAAACACTGTTTGTGACAGATGAAGGGAAATCATTGATACGGGCATAAGATTTCAGGTTTTTCACTACTTTTTTCCTCGAAATTTAGAGCTTATCTACGTAGATCACTTTTTATCTGGATAATGTTGTGATTAAATGCAATATATCTTTATTTGTCGGCGACCATACAAAAACACAAAGACGTAATTTTTCTTGATAATAACCTTATGAGAAGTAACATCTAAAAGTTTGAGGGATGAACCTTTGTTTTTTCCCGTATAAATAATTGTTTGTACATTATTGGGTACTTTTTCAATGGACGAGGAAAAATATTCTCTAAAAAAATCAATTGCTCTTTTATATTAATATTTTAATGCTATTGTATATTAATTATGTTTCTGTTGTAAACCTTTTCTCTTATTTCGTACAAAATACGTACAAGAATTGTTATTATTGTCATATGTACAGATGTTATTAAAATATGTAGTTAAAATTTAAAAATAAAATGATATAAGGTTGGGGAAAAAGAAATCCATTATTTTTGCGTGAAATTAATGACTTTATTTAACATGTTTCGGATTATCCGATTTGGGTCAAATAGGCACCGTTTTGTTCTATAATTTCTTGACATCTTAAAGGTAGCTTCATAATGCCTCTCTCATAGAAGGCATGATTCTTAGAGGAGAAAAACTATAGTAATCGATTTTTGCAATCTTCTCCTGATCCCAATTTCTTATCATTCCAGGAGTTTTGCAATGGGAGAAAAAGGTGATAATCGCTTGGTGCCAGATCCGGGATATATGGTGGATGCATTAAAACTTTCCAACCAAGCTCCCTGAGTTTTTCGCGAGTCACTACAGACGTGTGTGGCCTAGTGTTGTCCTGATGGAACACAATACCTCTTCTGTTGACCAATTCTGGCCGTTTCTGGTCAATCCCTAGCTTCAAACTGTCCAGTTGTTGACAGTAGAGATTCGAATTTAGTGTTTGGCCATGCAGAAGCAACTCATAATAAATGATTTCCTACCATTCTCACCAAATTCACAATAGAACCTTCCTGGTCGTTACTCCTGGTTCGGCCACCCTTTGAGCTGCTTCGCCGCACTTTGACCACTATCGTTTACACACAATATTGTCATATTTGACCCCTTTCTCATCCCCAGTCACCATCCGTACGGAAATTCAATCTATCGTGTTTTGGGGTGTTAATTGGTGTTGTATCCAAACATCGAGTTTGTTTTGGAATACAGCTTTGCGCAAATGGTTTAAAACTGTTTTATGGTCGATCTCCTGGACTATACTACGACTACTTACGTGCCGGTCAACTTCGATTATTTCTGTGATTTTACCGTCATTTTTGACGACGGGCCTGCTTCTGCGAGGTGCATCTTTAACATCAAAAATGCCTGAAGGCAATCGGCGAAACCAAAATTGCATGTAATTATCTGTTACATTATCGCCATCATAAACACCATTCACAATTCAAGCCGCCTGACTTGCATTTTCGCCTTTATCAAAGAAAAACTGTAAAATGTACCGAATTTTCTCTTTGTTGACTTCCATTTTTAACACCCTGTAACTTACAACTGAATGGACCAAACAAAAAACAGTAAAAGCAATTTTTAGTGTTACATGTCACCTTGACAACGAGCATAAATTTGAAATTGTTTGATTGATGCTTTACGAGATATCGATCACTACAGCCATCTACCTAAAAAATAATGGATTTCTTTTTCCCCAACCTAATATATAATGTAGTGCTTTGTTTCTGAGCTTCAAGTATATGTTTGATTAATATTGGATGAAATGGGACAAAAGGTACCCCCTTTTGTCACATAGAAGGTATTTTGTCATATAGGGGGTAGAAATTACTGAAAAAAGGAGGCATCATTTATTGACAGATCTTAATGAGTTCCATTTATTTCAAAGGTAGCCCCCAGAGGCACACCTCCTTTAGGTGTGTAAGGGGTTCACGATCCCGGGGTACCTGAGTGATCTTTTCCTAGCGATTTTCCTGGTATTCACGAGCTTACCTCTGTAAAGTTTGCTCCTTACCGGGTTGGACCACATTAAAATCGGACCATGGCGGGCCTCTCGTAGGTCAGCGGTGGCTTGGTAGCTACTATGGAGTCACTGTTGCGGCACGATCATCTTTAGTTGCTGCTGTATGTCTTCGGATGGGTCAGCGTAAAACACACTTATTTCAAAGGTAATGATTTGTAATTTTAAGTACACCCATCGTTCTTTTTTATTACACTGGTAACGTTATGAAACCTCACAACAGAACAAAAAAGATGTTATATTAAAAAGATGAACAACACACGTTATCGCTTCAGTCTCTTGGCTTTAACTGCGGGTCGTTAGGCCTGAAGAAAGACGTTTTCATGATTTGCCTCCTCCCGTAGTCCGGGCACTTGAGTTCTTGCTCTTGGTCGTAGGTCCAGCCATATTCCCACGACGAACAGATCGGAAAGTAGAATTTGTTCTCCGGTGACTTCTTGTACCTCGTTTTCAAGTAATTAAACCTCCCTTCTCCGTGATGACTCAGACCTAAAATAACCATTCACATTCGACTATTCAAAACAGGAATTATTTACCTCTTATCTACGTGTATGTGTAAGAAAAAATACGGGGACACCTATTTACTTTCATTTAGGCCAGGGATTATCCTCGAAGCTCGATGTATGGGTACCCATGTTCTCCCAGAAAGAAATCTGTGTCTCCGCATTGACGTCTGCGATTCGCTTCTCAAACGTCCCGAAAATTATCCGTTTTTGAAGCGCATCAGCACTGGGGACGAAAAATGGGTTGTATACAACAACGTCAAACGCAAGAGGTCATGAAGCAAAAAGATGAACCGGCTTAAACCATTTCCAAAGCCGATATTAACCATAAAAAGGTGATGCTGTCTCTTTGGTGGGATTCTAAAGGAATCGGTTTTTTTTTAGCTTTTACCGGATAACACAACGATTAATTCGGAAGTCTATTGTCATCAGCTGGACAAACTGAATGATGCACTTCAACAGAAAAGGTCAGAATTAATCAACAGGAAAGGTGTAGTGTTTCACAAAGACAACGCAAGTCCTGACACAAATTTGGTCACTAGCCAAAAGCTTTTACAGCTTGAATTGGATACAATGCCACACCCACCATATTCTCCAGACCTGGCACCATCGGATTATTACTTTTTTCGGTCACTCCAAACTTTTTTTAGACGGTAAAACCTTCACCTCAAATGTCAAAAACCACCTCGATCAGTTTTTTGCCAGCAAAGACCAAAAATTTTATGATCGTGGAATTATGCTACTACCAGAAAGATGGCAAAAGGTGTTGGACCAGAACGGCCAATATATAATTTAATAAAATATTTGTTTATTATACAAAAACTGTCTTTCATTTACACACACACACACACAAAAGAAAAAAAAATCAAAATTACTTTCCGAACAACCCAATAACTTTACAGGCTCCTGCTCGGACATAACTTCTTGTGAGAGGTCCTGACGTCCGAGTCACGATTCGCTTCAACGAGCTCTCATTAAATATGCCTTTAAGTTTAGTGGCTATTAGTGAATAATATATTGTTACGGACTTCAAATCTGGGTTCGGGGACTGAATGGACTTTAAAGACTACAGCAAGAAAGAAAATCCTTTATTAGCATTCAGTTGGAAAATACAACACACCGTGAGTACTCTCTAAACCCTAGAGATCCACTTAATGAACTACTCTCTCTGTTTGGGACTCAGCCTGCCTTAGATAGCCCGGAAGAAACTACTGGAATATTCCAGAAACCGGAACCGGAAGTTGTCACGTAACGCAACATTTGGCGATGAACTTTGCTACAAAACAGGTTGCCAAAACTGTCGCCGAGCCGATATCTCGCCAAATTGTCGCGATACCTATAGCTATGCCATGCTAAATTTACGGTTCACTAAACAAATTCGTAACAATGTAAATAGACAACTACACTCGAAAGTTCAATATATGACTTAAATGGATTCGATGAGATTTCAAATTATAAAAATCCTCTGTTTATATTTAAATCAATTCTCCTTGATGTGATTTGAACCGACAGACCAGCAGATTGACGAACAGCTGCGCATGAGAGGTCTTGACCGAGCCACAATTCGCTCTGACCAGCCGACTTTTAAGATGTTTTTAAGTTTAGTGGCAAAAGGTCTTTTATCCATCATTCAACAGGAGCTGGACAAAACATTTCTGATCGTTGGATAGGCAAAACATTTCTGATCATTGGATAGGTCATGGGTGACCAATACTATAGCCGCTAGGATCCCCGAAACTTTCCTTTGTGGGTATGTCAAGGGAAGTGTGCTTGCAGCTCCATTTATGGATATCAATGACCCAAAACGAAAAATTACTGAAGTCAATTGAAGGAATGACTCCACATGGTACATGGTACCTGAAATGGTATACGAGGGGAGCTTATGTAGAAGTTGTTTAAAGTTTAACATCTTGTTGTGTAACACTGCTTTGAATTGTCCTTTCTACCAAGAGAACAATAAACGTGAATCTCATTTTGTTCTTTTTATTTCGAAACATAAAACGAGTTCAATAACAAACTACCCAGTATTTTGTACATGAAAAAAAAATGAAATTATTTTAGTAGTACTAGATTTATATTCGCTCTGCATTTACCGCTATTCAAGCCCAATAATTTTACCTTTTCGATACCATATACAATATATATATGTAAGTAAAATTCTCAGGGGTTTTCAAAGCTTAAATCGAGGGCTAAAAATTCCCAGGTCATTATGCATTTCCTTTTTTAATCAATAATCTAAATTGACCACTGGGACTACAGTTTACGCTCTCAGAGAAGGGGCCTGACCAATTATACTCCTACATGGTCCTAATGGACAATTTAGAAAGTTTTCAAATAAAAAGGAGATACACGCTATCGGAGGTAGATTTTTCTAGAGATATTTTTCCCATAGATATTGACCCAGTTGTTAAGGTACATGATAGCTGACTCTTCAGTTTGTACGGTCCCTATGATGAAGTGGGAACCCGTCCTCCACCGTTATCTTAATAAAGGTCTTTAGATAAAACGATATCATTTTTATGTCCATAACTGCAACCACCCATCGAGAAGTCCGACCATAATGTAAAGCAATTACTAACTTCTGCTCATAGACCTCAAACTAATGGAACTGTTGAACGTGTGAATCAAACGATAATTAACCGCCTTAAAATTAAATTAAATGCTCACCCAGGTAACATCGCATGGACTAAACTGTAGCCCCAGTGGTCCATTTAGGTTAGGGGTTAAAAAGGGGAATGCAAAAGGACGCGGGAATTTTTAGCTCTTGATTTAAGTTTTGAAAACCCCTCAGAACTTTCCTTACACACACACACACACACACACACACACACACATATATATATATATATATATATATATATATATATATATATATATATATATAATTAGAAAATGGTGTGGCGTACCCTTGTAGAGCAACCGTTTGGTGTTGACGGGCACGGGCCTCATGACAGCAGGCGGACTGACTTTATCCCTGTCTGAGATCTCCTTCAGCAGCACCCGCTCTCTCTCCAGCAACCTCTTCTGCTGCTGCCGATCTGGCTGCTCCGATCCAACTGCTTCCTTCTGTTCAACCTCCTCCGAGATGAAATCCTCGTCGTCATCGTCTGCCTCGTCGTCCCAGCCGCAAGACGCCGTCCCTTGCCTGCTACGAGCGCCATGCTCCGCGTACCATTGCACGCGGATCTGAGGAACACAACAAAAGATTGGTTTGGTTTGGGGCAATGCAGACTACTTTTTTTCGAAACACGGGGGCTAATGAGACCGAGACTTATGCAGATTCCGAACGGCTACAAATATCCATGCCACAGTGAGATTCGAACCCATGGACTCCTGCACCGAAGATCAAGCCGTGCGGACATTGTTCGGCACACCACAAATGATACACGCTGTCTTATCTATATAGATAATCCTCGGTATGTATGTCTGGGTAGAAATGCATTATAGACGCCGTGTTTTTTGTCGCCAAATTTTGCGATTTCTTTGGCAATTTTATGGGGCGATGAGTGGGTTGGTGTGTTTGCCTTGACATTCGGGGTGGGGTTTGGCAGCTCTAATGGTGCACGTGATTTCTGACGTCGGTACCGGACAATATTTGAGAAATTTGCATCTTAGCTGTTCTTTGGGTTTACAGTGGCCTAGGTCAGGTTGCATTTTTTATTCTTATAATTTTCTGGGATTTAGTAAATTAGTTATGGTGGGTGTAGTTATTTCGGTTCTAACTATTTTCGAAATTGTTAAAAAATATCAGGATATTCATAGGTGTGAGGTGGGTTTTGCATTTCATTCTAAACTCCAAGTATGTGGGAACAACGGTATTCCGAATCTGAGTGGTTTTTTTTATTTGGTATTTGGTGAAAAATAATTATTCCAAAGTTTTTTAAGGGAGGTAGGAGTGTTGAAGAATGTTTGGGGCGCTACCCTTTGCAATTTTCATCTGTTATTAAATTTATTTTGCATTTCTTTTATTACAAGGGAGGGTTAAGGGGGGAACCCCTCTTCATATGTTAGATTTTTTATATTAGTGCTTATTAAAATGCTATATATGATGCGATGAGTAAGTTGGTGTGTCTGTTATTAAATTTGTTTTACATTTCTTTTATTAGAAAAAGGGGATGAGGAGGTAACCCCCCTCACATGTGAGATTTTTTTTATATATTACTAGTGTTTATTAAAAGGATATATATTGTATTTATGCTGTGTCATATATACCATAAATGTTACTAATCTGTTATTCATTTTTTAAATAATGTAAAAAATGATAATTATTATGCTAATTTTATTTTAACAATGCTATAAATTGTGAATCTGCCGTGTTCTTTATTTTATTTTATTTTATTTTTTTAAAGTTTGTTTTGTTAATTGTTGTGTTTCAAATATGCCATGTGATCGCCGCCCTGTTTTTTTACTTGGCGATTTTTCAAGCGCGTTTTTCTGTTTGTCGCCAAAAGAACACGGCAGACGGGGCTAGCGTCTGTAATGCATCTGTTTCACAATCATAGGCTTTCCAATAAGAAATGATTGTAGTACCCGGATGCACATATTTTCGTATGATTGCTAATAAATTATCCCTATCCCTACGTCCTACTACCTCAAAAAAACATATATTTGTGTACCCCTCTCTATTCCCCCGAAAACCCACTTACCATCAACCCTTCTACTCCTAGTATATTTACGTTTCCCAAATTAACTTTCATCAATTTCAACAATGATACTCCCCCCCCCAATTTTAAAATAAGAATTTAAAATAAAATCTATAGAAACCTCCCTAGAAAAGCTGAACCAGTGAGTTACTGTGTTGTTGTTTTTTTGTTTTGTTTTTTTAATTGTAATTCGTGAACGATATACTTCATAAGTAATTTATGCACCCACATGTAGGTTAACATTAAAATTTTGAAGAGACTCAAATGAATCGTTTCAAACCAACTTCCCTCTCTCACAGATCTTTTCAGCCGATGCTCATTCCCTCCTCTCTAACGACATTCCCATATATATCCGTCAATTGAGTCTCTTTCTACAAAGCGCATGGGGGATGTGCAAGTCGGGCACTCATAAAGCCCGGCAAACAAACCAACAAACATGTAAAGATATAAAAAACCCGGAATATTGAAGAGATCGGAATAAACCCGGAATTGTGGGAACTTTGGGAAGAAATCATTTTAATAATGTTTACATTTATTTTTTCCACAGTTTCTATTTAAGAACTAGCATATTATTTCTAAGAGATTTTTTTTTACTTTTGGCAATATATATATATATATATATATATATTCAAGAAATAATAGCTATGAGCATTTAAATGATTTTATAGTAGTACTTATGTAATTAATGACCCTGTCAGTCTTATCAAACACATAACTGGTTGCTTCAATTTTAATTGCTAATATAGTAATTATATAGACTATTTTTTATCATTTATTATGTAAATTGCTTTATGCTAAACTTTTTCCCCTCTTTTTATAATATAAAAATAAATATCTTTAAATTTAAAATAGCAGTTTATTATTTTTTGTAATTCGTATATCATTTAAAGGTGTCATCAAATGACACTGGTGCATTTTGTGTCCAATTCCTACACACACACACACACACACACACATATATATATATATATATATATATATATATATATATATATATATATATATATATATATATATATATATATATATATATATATATAGAGAGAGAGAGAGAGAGAGAGATGTTATCCAAGAAAAATAATGATTTATGGATTTTGTGACACTACAGATTATTGCCTAATATTTATGTAATAATAAAAAATATTGGATATTTCTCAAAGGAAAAATATACTCATACTTTCATGCTAAACATGATACCTAGCCAAATATAGTTAGTTAGTCTCAATTATTCAATTTTTTTCATAGCATATAATAGTTACATTTTGTGAAAATATCAACTTTTGAGGTCTACAACAAAGACAGAAAAAAATGGTGGTTGTCATAGGAATTGGCGACTTCAAAATGCCCATGTTTGGGAAATTTTCAAAATTCCCTTCCCGAAAAACCCGGTTTTTTTCACTGCTCACAACTCTACACCCATAAACCAGTGCAGAATTGCCAAATTTCCCTGATCCCTTTAGTTTCTAAAAAACTCTGGTCATACCTGAAAACATGTGCGGAAGCCATCCTCAATTTACAAAAAAAGGTTTGTGAAATACTTAAGAAATTAAATTTAATAAACGAAAAAAAAATACCACATGAGCACAGGTGAAATGGACACGAACAAATCTCCAGAGCAAGGGTAGGCAACGCGGCGCCCCCGACCGATTTTTAATGCGCCCTCGCTGGACTAATGTAAATGTATGATAGCCAGAGCGATTTACTTACTCTTGTCAAACGGCGATATACAGCAAGTAGTCAGTTGAGTTTAGGATTGTGCATAGATTAGCAGTTTGCTAACCTTGAGCGTATCTAATAACATGCACGTATTTTTTGTTAGTGTGTGATCGTATTTCGAATAGACCCCGCTTAGACCGTGCATTTAAAACTACCAAGTAATCCGAAATAATTCTTTTCTTTCAAAACCCTTCATGGATAAATGTAAAAGAAAAAGAGCATATTATTTTAACGATGAATGGGAACATCTATATTGTTTGATTGATTACAAAGGAAAGTGTATTTGTTTGTTGTGTAATAATAGTGTTGCGATTCCCAAGAAAAGTAATATTGAACGACATTTTAAGACCATTCATACCAATTTTGATAGTGACTATCCAATGAACTCTGAAATTAGAAGAAAAAATTATTTCTTTAAAATCTTCAATAACTAACCAGCAAAGTTTTTTTTACTAAACCACTGGAACAACATAAAGCAGCAACGATCGAGTCATGTAAAATATCGCATTTGATAGCTAAGAATAAAAAACCATTTACAGATGGAGAATTAGTGAAAGAAGCCATGTTAGAAGCTGCTGATTCACTTTTTGAAGAATTTAAAAATAAATAAGAAATAGTTTCAGTTATAAACACGTTGCAATTATCAGCACGAACTGTTACTAGAAGAATTGAAGTAATTGCGGAGAATTTGGAGGCAGAATTAGGAAATGATATGGAAAATTGTATTTTCTTTTCGCTACAGATGGATGAATCGACAGACGTGACAAATATATCACAATTAGCAATTTGCGAGAAGATGATATTTTCTGATTTTACAACAAAAGAAGAATTCCTTAAAGTTCTGCCATTAAAGGGAAGTACCAGAGGAGAAGATATCTTTTCTACTTTTAAAAAGTATATAACAGATGTAAAATTACCTGTACAAAAGTTATCGTCAATTACAACAGACGGGGAACCAGCGATGACTGGTAAGAAAAAAGGATTTACTGCGTTATGTAGACAGGATTCCTTATTCCCTAAATTTATTTCTTATCATTGCCTCATACATCAGGAAATGTTATGCCCAAAAACAATCGGTTTTCAACACGTATTTAAGACAATAACAAAAATTATTAATTCCATAAGATCGGGAGCTATGCAACACAGATTGTTTGGTTGGGAGCACTACGGTCTACTTTTTGCTACACGAGGGCTAATGAGACCGGGACCTACTGTTTAAAGCCGATTCCGAACGGCTACGAACATCCATGCCTCAGTGGGACTCGAACCCATGAACTCCGGTTCCGAAGGTCAGTGCCCTAACCATTCGGCCATCGTTCGGCTCACAGATTGTTTAAATTACTTTTAGAAGATTAGGACGTTCAGTTCACAGATCTTTTACATACTGAAGTGACGTGGCTGAGCAGAGGTAAAATACTTGAGCGGTTTATCATGCTTTTGCCACAAATAAAGGAATTTATTGCATCAAGAGGCGAATTTTACGAGCAATTAGAAAATAAGGATTGGCTAATCGACCTCGGATTTCTAACAGATATAACGGCAAAGTTGAATGAATTAAATTTAAAAATACAAGGAAAAAATCAGCATATCGCTGACATGATTAGTGCAGTAAATGCATTCAAATGCAAGTTAGTGTTGTTGAAATCCCGTCTATTGAAAATATCATTATCACATTTCCCAAATATAAAATATACTGTTGAGAGTTTAAATTTGAATAATGAAAATTTTACTGCTACATCATATTTAGGAATTATAGATAAACTAATAGAAGAGTTTTCTTCTAGATTTGAATATTTTGCAGCATTAGAACCCGTTCTAAGATTTTTCATAAATCCATTTAATGTTACTGAAGATGATGTCCTTGAAATAGTTTCAGTGTATTTCGAGCTTCATAATATTGAAGACCTAGAATTAGAAATAATAAACTTGCAAAGTGATATTATCTTAAAAGCGCATAGTAATGATAAAATGTTTTGGAACTTAGTCGATGAAAATAAGTATCCTATTTTAAGGAAATGTGCGCTAAAAATTTATTCATATTGTGCAACAACATACAATTGCGAGTATTTGTTCTCAAATATGAAATATTTGAAATCAAAATACCGAGCAAAGCTTAATGACTCACATTTAGATAATTGTTTAAGGATCGGGAACTCTAAATATATCCCCAATTATAAGAAATTAGCTGAAATATGGACACCCAAGTTTCACACTGAATTATATGTATCATTATGTATGACACCAACAAAATAAAGTTATAAAAATCTGTTTTTTGTATGCCTATTTATACCTGTTGATTATCTGTAAAATATGCGCCCTCAGTGATTTTCAAATTTAGTATTGCGCCTTTAAGGACAAACAGGTTTCCGACCCCTGCTCCAGAGCACAACCGAAATGGAAGCTAGAAAATCCAAATTCAGCGGTCTTGGATTATTATTAGTTATAGGAACCAATAAGGATCAGATATTCAAATCACATGCCATATCGTGTTCACGTGTTATCAAAAAGAGCAAGGTTTACCAGAAAATTGGGCACTAGAATTTGGCGACATCACCCAAGCTTGGCGTGACCACTGAACTGGGGCCCCCTAAACTGAGATTCAGCCAAATGCATTTCAAATTAAGGTTTTTTTTTTTTTGTATAACTGTTATTTTTAGTGATATTGCATTAGCGTTTGTTTTGTTAAATTACTTATTAAAACTCAAGGTTCGGAAGATGTCTTAAATCTGTGCAAAATGTGGCTTGACTAAAGAACTGGGTTCCCCCTCCAACTTGGCGATAATGGTTTTAAGTATGGTTGCCTAACTTTTTCTCCTGATCTCGCCGTGTCCAAACGATCTGTATCTATATTATAATTGATATGATATTGGCAACCAACTCTCCAACTCCTCCCTATTTCTTATATATTAAAAGTGCGCAATGCTTAAAAAAATTAGCTATAACAAACCATTAATGGTTCAGTATGGCTGATTTTTAATAATTTGGAGCTGTTGCCTTTGTAAACTGTTAAGGGATTAATTGCCCATAAATATAAATGTCCGGTTTTCAGATCGTTTTCTTTAATTAAGTAGGAGTATATAATTCTATTACGATGGCGCACTATGCTTTAATTAAAGTCGCCAGAAAAAGCAAGAAATACAATATTTGGATGGATTACCTTTAGTAAATATAGCCAATATTTTCGCCAAATTTGCCAAGGGGAACCCAATTCTTAAGTAGTCCCGGAAAGATGTCTTAAATCTGTGCAAAATATCAAGTGAATGGATTTCAGAAGAGGATAATGGCAACAATCTGATTCGAAAAGAAAACGTTTTAAATTCTCGAATTCGTTTGCGTTATAATATAGTGAATGTAAAATACTATCTCTAGAACTGTAAATGTATGTAAATACTTATTTTATTACGATTTAATATTATTAAAATGTAACTAAAGATGTTCTTTACGGCATTTCAAGCTGCGGGTTGACTTAAGAATTGGGTTCCCCTCGAAATTGGCGATAATGGTTTAAGTATGGTCGCCTAACATTTTCTCTTGATCTCACCGTGTCCAAGCAATCTGTATCTATATTATAATTTATATACTTGCATCCCACTCTCCTTGTGTAACTCTTTTATTGAAAGTGCGCAGTGCTTAAAAAAATTATATATATAACAAACCATTAATAGTTCACTCTGACTGATTTTTAATAATTTGGAGCGTTTGTAACTGTTGATGGATTAATTGCCCATAATAAAATATGCCCACATATAAATGCCCGGTTTTCAAATCGTTTTCTTTAATTAAGCAATAGTATATAATTCTATTACGATGGCGCACTGTGATTAATTAAAGTCGCCAGAAAAAGCAAGAAATACAATGTTTGGATGGATTGCCTTTGTGTTTTATTAAATATTGCCAACATTTTCACCAAATTTGCCAAGGCGAACCCAATTCTTAAATAGACCCCACGCTGCTTTAATTATTTCAAACAATAGAACAAGATAGAAATGTCGATATCCCAATCTCAAAGTCGATGATTTTAGAATCACCATTTCCCCACATATATTTAGCATGAGAGTAAAAATACCATTATATACCTTATTTGCTTTATGAATGGCTTCAGTGAAACTTTTTTGAAAAGCAGGATCGAACATCTTATCCCGAGCCATCGTAAATTATGAACCTATATTCTACTTCCTATTCGATATAGACTGTCTTCAATGATTTGTAATTTTTGAGGGCATAATTTTGCGGAAAGGTTTTAGAGATAAATTTTTAGAGGAATAAAAACAAATATGCACATGGTCATTGAAAAATTAGTTGCCACTACTTAATTGCGTTGTATAACCTTTTGATTTAAATCAGAGTAGCTCTTGGTTCATTACCTTGAAGCGTCACAACACTAGAAACATCTGTAAATTCACTGCCAGTGTTAAGGCAGCTTGCTTTATTTTGCTATACGTTTGTAAAATGGTACGTGTGTTCATCGTAACATGGCTACATTAACGGCATTCACAATAAGGCAATTTGTCGCAACGATATGAACTACTACAATGCCCTTCCCATTCATTTTCCTGTTTACAACAGCTAATAGACAAACAATAAATTGCCCTTCCGTTTGAAACTAAAGCTAGAATTGTCATAATTTGAGAATTTGCCCTACTGCGTGAAATCGCCTTATACGTGCGTGTGTTTAACGTTGTTTAATGGATATTGACTAAATAACAGTGCAGGGTTCCCACTCTTTTTCCAGAACAAAAATTAAGGACTTTTTAATGACTTTCTAAGGACCGAAGTAACATTTTATAAGGACACACTTCAAATACACGACATAACGGCATAACCCTATTTCCTGAGAAATATATTTTAATGATTATGAAACAGATAAGGTATGTTCAATATATGACCTACAATATTTCAGAATTAAGTTTTTTAAAATGCCTAAAAATTAATAAAGATAAATCTATTGGACAAGAACTAATTTTGAAAAATGTACATCTAAAGTTTGAGTGATCAAACTAAAAATAAATTGTGAATAAAAACAATATTATAAACAGTACTTTCTGAGGGTATAAAAATGACTCATATATGTATATATGTAAGGAAAATTCTCAGGGGTTTTCAAAACTTAAATCGAGGGCTAAAAATTCTCGCGTCATTTTGAATTCCCCTTTTTAACCCCTAGTCTAACTTGACCACTGGGGCTACAGTTTACGCCCTCGGAGAAGGGGCCTGACCAATTATAATCCTACATGGCCCTAGCGGACAATTTAGGAAATTTCCAAATAAATAGGAGATACACGCTGTCGGAGACAGATTTTTTCTAGAGATATTTTCCCACAGATGTTGACCCAGGTGTTACGTGTCTTGTACATAGAACTTCATGCTAGCTGACCCTTCAGTTTGTCCTGTCCCTATGATAAAGTGGGAACCCGTCCTTCAACGTTATCTTAATAAAGGTCTTTAGCTGAAACGGTATCATTTTTATGGCCATGACTGCAACCACCCATCGAGAAGTCCGTCTCATTACATATATATATATATATATATATATATATATATATATATATATATATATATGTATATATATATATATATATATATATATATATATATATATATATATATATATATATATATATATAAATATATATATATATATATATATATATATATATATATATATATATATATAAATATATATATATATATATAATATATATATATATATATATATATATAATATATATATATATATATATATATATATATATATATATATATATATATATATATATATATATATAAATATATATATATATATATATATATATATATATATATATAATATATATATATAAATATATATATATATATATATATATATAATATATATATATATAAAATATATACATATATATATATACATATATATATATAAATATATACATATATATATACATATATATATATATAAATTTATATATATATAAATATATATATATATATATATATATATATATATATATATATATATAAATATATATATTATATATATATATAATATATATATAAATATATATATATATATATATATATATAATATATATACAATATATATATATATATAAAAATATACATATATATATATATATATATATAATATATATAAATTTATATATATATATAAATATATATATATATATAAATATATATATATATATATATATATAAATATATATATATATAT
>CM063506.1:160658660-160678660 GCA_032207245.1 Pardosa pseudoannulata | reverse complement strand
AAAATGGGGGTTTTTTTTCGGCTGAGAATGATCTGGTACACGCTTCATAATTTGTTATCTTCATACTCCTCTAAAGTTTCCTGACACTGGAAATGCAGTTTAGAATCACGTCGAGTTCATTTAAAAATATAATTCAAAGTGTTCTTAGCTGCATCGAAATGATCGTTTTGTTATTTCCAGTTTTTTTTGCCATAATAATTAATGGAAGTAAAGGAATGAAACTCTCATTTCCGCTACACCCTGAAGGTAGGTGAAATTTGTTGTTAATACCGGTGATGAAATTTTCATTGCAACAAAAAATAATCGTTGATAAAATTTAAAATTATCACATATGTACCTAATCTATTATTTAAAACAAATACAAAAGAAAATCATTTACGTAATATCTAAGTTCAGCAATAAAACGTATGAAAATAATGCAGACGATATTTAAATAATTTAAAATAAGAAATGATTAGATGAGATGGAATGACGTCATAATGCGAGAAACAAAATGTTATTTTTACTTATTTATTATGTTGTAAATTGAAAAATTCAATCACCTGCTCTTAACTGGAAAAAATAGGGCTTAAAATAATGGCATTGAATGCTAGAAAAAGGGGGAAAAGGGTGGATTTCGAACGTTGGTAACCCTTACTAATCAAGAATCCAATATGGATGCCTCTATCCATTCCGGGTACAACCGCTTCATCAATTCGAGGACAGACGGACAGATAACTTAAATTATTATTATATAGGGTATGCAGAGTAAAAATAAAAATTAACTTACAAATTATATTTTTTCTTCGGTTATACTTCTATTTTAAAATTTAGAATTTAATATCCTGTATAGTTTATATCTTTACAATGTTCATTTTACTATTACATTCGTTGTGCAGATACTTCATGACACATTCTAAATTTTAAAACTGTTCATTATATCATTTTATCTTGTTGTTGAAAGACATTTGTGTTATAAGGGGGGGGGGGTGTACATGCATAACAAAACCTGTAAATAAAAATTAACTTACGAATTATGTTTTTTCTTCGATTATACTTCTATTTTAAAAGTTAGAATTTAATGTCATGTATAGTTTATATCTTTACAATGTTCATTTTACTATTACATTCGTTGTGCAGATACTTCATGACACATTCTAAATTTTAAAACTGTTCATTATATCATTTTATCTTGTTGTTGAAAGACATTTGTGTTATAAGGGGGGGGGGTGTACATGCATAACAAAACCTGTAGTTTTACTGGAGTATCATTCACAAATACAGATGAAAATAATTTCTGACCATGACCCATATGGTTTCAATGTCTTCCAAACTGTCGTCTACGAATTCTATATTCTCATCTGTCCCAAGTTTTAGACATTCAGGCCTTAAGTCATTCACACGAGTATTTATATCTTATTAAAATTGACATCCTATAAACTTAACCTACTTTTATCCTCTTTTCTACTACTATTTTTTACTGCAATTTATATGTTCACCCAAATTCAAGATCCATATCCATTTTAGATTTAAATTTTATAAATTCGAAGCCAAATCATTTTGATAGTCTTGTTTGCCAATTTCTCATCACAGATCCAGGAAGTTCTGTGGCACCTGCATCCTATGAAACTAGGCTTTACTGGTGATACAACTGGTTAGACTAAAGAAAATATTAAGAAATTCCAGTATTCAAATTTTCCGGTAAAATTGAAGAGTGGAGTGCTTTCAAAAAACAAATTTCATTGCTAGTTTCCTGTAATAATCAGCTATCAGAAGATCACGAATTACGTTATTTGCAGTCGTGTTTAGTTGGAAATGCAAAGCAATGTGGATGATTCTTTTGATTAACCGTTTAAGGCTCTTGAAAGCTAGATTCAAAAACAAGAGGCTAATAGTAAACGAATTACTTTATATTCAAAAATTACATAATAAGGATGCAAAAGATTTTTGCATCCACATTGATTCCCCTTCCATACTGATTAAGAACATAAAAAAGTTTTGAGAGCATTAAAATTAATGAATTTAAACTTGATTCAATTAAGTGGAGTATTTTCGATAAATATCGTTTTTCAAAAATAGACAAGGAATCCCCAAAAATACAATTTGAAACGTCATTAGAATTAAATGAGCTTCTAAAATGGGAGACTTTCCTTACATTCCTCCAAAAGAGATGCCAAATTTTGGAAAATATACAAAGCAATTACGGGAATCCAAAAATTAATTTTCATTGTAATAAATCTCCGTTTGTTCGTTTCAAAAGTGAATACCACTACACACCATGCTTGTGTGCAAAAAATCTCGAGAAATGTGATGAATTCA
Source organism: Pardosa pseudoannulata (assembly GCA_032207245.1). Classification (NCBI taxonomy): domain Eukaryota; kingdom Metazoa; phylum Arthropoda; class Arachnida; order Araneae; family Lycosidae; genus Pardosa; species Pardosa pseudoannulata. The sequence goes on along the minus strand of CM063506.1, from coordinate 160,676,362 downwards.
TCAATTAAAACCAACAAGCGTTGTGTATAAACTGCTTCAGCCCCAAGTCACAAGTTTGCATTCTGTCGCGCCTTAAACTGCAGCCTTTGCCATTTATAGAACACTTAGTCAACGCATTTCACTCGAGAAAGGAAAAGAAAAGTGCTGAAGAGTTTCAGCTGCTCAGCTTCCAGAATCAAAACAATTCTAGCGAGGGAAATGCAGGCATATGCGGAATCTGCCTGCCTGGCTCTTTTCGAAAACCTAAACTACAATTCTAGCAACCGCTATCGTGTGGGTTCAGAATATTTATGTTAAAGCAAAAGCCAATCTCATTTTTGGTACTGCAGACTGAATTAATCGTGCTAGCTTAAGAAAAACTCGAATACATGTTCCAGTTTCTAGTTTACGTAGAACAATGACTATAATTAAATCACAGGCTTCTGCTATAATTTCAACTAGAAATGGTTTCTTTTCTGCTTCTATGAACGTATTAGGTGTTGCTGGAATAACGGATAAGGTTCCGTCAAGGAAATTCGATTTGCTAAATTTGGAAATGCCACCCATTGCAATTTTTGCCGATCCAACACTCGTCAGCTAATGGACATCTTCCTGGGCGCAGAAAAATATTCCGACATTTTAAGAGCAGAACAAATTCGCTTCTCTTCAAATTCACAAGTATCCCAAAACACTGTATTTGGTTATAGAGCAAGCGGGAGTGGGGAAAACACACTCTTAGTTATTGTGGGCTTGCAGGAAAACATTGAAAAGTTTTGGATAGTCGAAAATATTAATGAAAACAAACCTATTCTAAGTAAAGAAAAGGCATTTTGTGAGTCCCATTTTAAAGAGTCTCACAAGCGGTATCACGAAGGTACAGTTACAATGCCGATAAATAACGAAGTCCCCCTCCCCTATGACGGAAACTGACATTCCAAAATAGGCCATTCGTTTGATCATCGTTAGATCAGATTTGATCAACATATTTCACCGTGGGATCAATTAATAAAAAAAAATTAAAAACTGTAGGGGTGCTAACTATATGATTTTTTTTAATTAACGTATAAACATGAACGATAAATCATTCGAAAGAGCATCATTAGATGAGATTTGATCGACCACTTTTGGCGATCCACTTGTTAATTTCTTTGAATTGAGTTAATAAGTAAATACAGTAATCACCTTTAAACGTCACCCTTAAACCATCAAAAATTCGATTTTTTTTTTTATTTTAAGTTTTTAAAATCTCTGGACTTTTCCGAATCCTTCCAAACAAACAGAAATGAAATCTTCGAATGATAACCTGCATAGCTTTGAAGGAAACTTTAAATTTATTTTAATAAAATGAATGTTATTTTCACAATGTGCTCTGTATAAAAAAAAAATCTGTTGAAGTTAACTTTTCACAATCAATAAATTTGGGATGTACACCCGCTACTTTTTTCCGTTGAGACATTTTGGTATTTGAAAGGGAATGTTTAAACATTATTTGAGCTTTTTTGAAAATTCAATCTCCTTTTGAATATTTCATTAAGTAGAGAATAATATCTAATGATGATTGTTTACCAGAAAGCAACACTGCACGTTGCTGTAAGCCTAGTGTGGCCAAAAATTTCAATATTTTTGAAACAAGGTCTCACTTTTCACTTTGCATACAAAATTCTTATTTTTTAGAAATAAAGTAAATTCAGTGCAAAGACAAATGATGCGAATTTACGATAGCTATTTAAAAAGTTATGCTATATTTTATGTGTGTGTGTCTGTATGTATATGTGTGTGGGTGTGTACGGGCGATGTTTACACATTTTTTAAACGATGTCACAAAACTAAATGACATAAAATTCTTGTGTTTGAAATGTTCTATTTGATAGCCCTTGTTCTGAACTATTAAGTAATTTCCAGGATAATAATGCCTTTTCAAGTGTCGGAAGAGGTATTCTATCCCATTCCTCCTGAACAGCTTTCCATAGTCCTGTAAGGGTTTTGGGACGACGTTTGGATATTGCAGATTTTAAATTCGGAAAGAGATCTCTTCGGGAAAGAGCCTAAATATAGCCTTCGAACCACTGATTCTCTAAAAACGCCATTTTGAATAAAAACTCTAAAGCCGCAGACGATAATTTTGACTTTTAAAAACATAGGACAATTGCAGTTATTTATTTTGCAACAAACGATGTTTTAATATCGCTAACCAAAATCGAGTAAAAATGTGCGAACAGCATATATATCTGTTTATATATGTATATACATACATATATATATATATATATATATATATATATATATATATATATATATATATATATATATATATATATATATATATATATATATATATATATATACACGAATATATGTATCTATATATATATATACACATACACATCTATATATATATATATATATATATATATATATATATATATATATATATATATATATATATATATATCAGGCTTGCAACTACTGAAGTACTTTCAAAAAGGTGAGAAAAGTGACAAATAATACAGAATAAGTGACTAAACAGTGAAAAAGAGAAAAGCGATTTTTTTTCTCCTCTTGATTACAGATGCTATTATTAAGATTTTTCTATTTATTTTAACTATAAATCTAATGATTCATGCAAGACATGATTTTAGCGTCAAATGCAAAAAAAGGTTAAAAATTTTGTTTAACACATCTCAACATTGCGTTTTATTCAAGAAAATCTATAAATTGGATTTGAATACATACAATACATTAATTTTATAACCACAATTTTCTGCATATATTAACGATGTTTTGAAATATGTACATAGCGAGATTAGAGTATCTAAACAAAAATTGTGAAGAAAAAGATAAATAGAAATGTGTGCTTTGACATAAATTACTTTAATGTATTAAATGTACATTTCATTACAAATGTAGATTTCAGGAACTTCTTTACGACTTTTTAAAATCACTCAATTCTGGAAACCACATGACTAATTACATTTTAATAAGAAAAATAAGATTAGAGCATCCCATTTTTAGTCTTTTATTAAAATATTTTGTTGTTAATTCAGATTTTCTTTCTTCAACAACAGACTTTTGCTGTGATACACCATCAAAAAAGTGACTAAAAGTGACTGTTTACTTAAAAATGTGACCAATTGTAAAAAAGGTGACTAAAGGTGAGAAAAGTGACAGAATTATAAGGCTGCTCTCTCTCTCTCTCTGTATATATATATATATATATATATATATACATATATATATATATATATATATATATATATATATATACATACATACATACATACATACATATATATATTTTTTTACGTGTGTGTATGTGTATATATATATATATATGAAATATATATATATATATATATATATATATATATACGTGTGTGTATGTGTATATATATATATATATATATATATATATATATATATATATATATATATATATATATATATATCTGCTTATAACGAAAGTTTCCCGCCACCCCAAATACCCAAGTTCGTCTGCACAAGCAGTTCAAGTTGGCCTATTTAATCCTATTTTTGCAAACGATTTTTTGCATTTGAAAGAAAGAGACTTACTTCAAAACATTGTGTTGTGAAATTTGTAAAAAAAATACCGTTATCCTTAAGTACAAGGTGTCTGAAATGGAATTAATCAAGGTACCAAATTAGAACTATCATTTACTTCCAGTTCAGTTGCAAAAAGTCAGTCACAGAATGCCGCCAAATCAAATCATGTGTACAGCCATAGATTAAAGAAAGCCTGGACTAAAGAAAGTGCGTTTGTCTATGTGTACAACTTTAGGCACTCATTTTCTATCACATGACACTGTGAAGGTTTGGTACAGGAAATTCCAAAACAAAGACCAGGACATTCAAGAAACAGACTTTAGTTTTAAGCTAACAAAAGCAATGTTATTAAATTATAGAATTGCTTGACCTAGAAGTTATTTCCAATGCAATTCTTTTTTTATACCATTCACTACTATTTGTTCACCATTTTTGTGCATACAGGGTTAGTGAGGAATAAGTCCCCTCTTTCTGAAGACTCCAAATCAGATACAATTGGAATTACATATAATTCAAACGGCACATTTAGTACATAAAAAAATTTAGTACAAAAATCTGCCTATAAGTGAAGCTGTGGTATTTATTTAGTTTCATTAAGTTAAGTGAGCAGGGTTCTCACTCTTTTTCAAGATCAAAAATTAAGGACCAAAGTAACTTTTTATAAGGACCTACTTGAAATACATGGCATAACGACATAAACCCTATTTCCTAAGGAACATATTTTAATTATGAACCAGATAAGACATGCTCTATAAATGCCCTACAATATTTCAAAATTAAGTTTTTAAAAATATCTAAAAATTAATATAAAATAAACCTATTTGATAAAAACATTTTGAAAAATGTACATCTAATGTTTTTTGAGCGATCAAATTAAAAATAAATTGTGAATAAAATATAATATTATAAACAGTACTTTTTGAGTGTTTAAAAATGACTGACATATATGTGTGTGTGTGTTTACTATCTGATTATACCCGACGTTGCCTGGGAAAAAAAGAAAGCTTTAGACTTTTCTATTACATTCAATGCAAAGAAAATTAAACTTCCATAAGTAACTGAAATATCTACAAAACCCCCGCCCTCCATACTTCGTTTAATTAAACTCTGCATGAATGTTAGCTATTAGGAAAAGGCAGCTGACTTTATAAACCTTTTCAGTATGCGAAAGATTATTTGTCAAAAAAGTTTTCTAGCTCGTGACCATAAAAAGTACTAATAAATTAAAAGTATTTCCATGATATTTTTAGGATGTCAAGGAAAGGAATTTTGAATGACTACAGAACTACACTGAAAACACATATGCATTTGAAAATTTTCTTTATTATTAATACTGCATTTTGGCTAGAATATGTAAACAAATAACAAATATTTTATATTTAACATTAACAAATATTTTATACATTCTTTGACCAGTACTTATCTCCTGTACTGGCGTTCTTAGAACCGGTTTGGGGCAAGTTAAAATCCAACTTACAAAATCAGAAAGTTTAGAGAGTACGGCGAAATCTGATAGGAAATCACATGACGACGTATAATCAAGTACCAATTTAAAAATTAAGGAGTTTTTAAGGACCTTTGACAAAAATTAAGTAGTTTTAAGATCCCTTAAAAATGAAAGTTAAAATTAAGCAGTTCTTAAGGACTTTTAAGAACCGTGGGAACCGTGGTGAGGTCATGCCTCTGTTGCAAGAAAAAGCGCTGCTGCTAAAACCATTTTGAAAGAAATAAATATTGATAAAGTTTTCCGTTTGAGAAATATGAAGAAAATCTGAAAAAAAATGACAAAAAATAAAATTGCAAAACCGGAATATACGCAATTCTCTTCTTATATTTCTGATGACATATAATGAATATAGTATGTTCGTGTTATTCATGAATAGACCTACACGCTGATATATAATTATCTATAGTTCAAAAGAAATAAATATTGATGCAGTAGTCCTTTTGAGAAATATGAAGAAAATCTGAAAATATGACAAAAAATGAAATTGCAAAAACCGGAATGGACGCAATTCTCTTCTTAAAATTCTGATGAAATATAATAAATATAGTATGTGCGTGTTCCTCGTGAACAGACCTACACGCTGATATATAATTATCCATAGTTCAGAGGAAATAAAGTGTTGATAAAGGGGTCCGTTTGAAAATATGGAGAAAATCTGAAAATATGAAAAAAATAGAAATTGCAAAAACCGGAATACACGCAATTCTCTTCTTAAAATTCTGATGAAATATAATAAATATAGTATGTGCGTGTTCCTCGTAAACAGACCTACACGCTGATATACAATTATCCATAGTTCAAAAGAAATAAAGTGTTGATAAAGGAGTCCGTTTGAGAAATATGAAGAAAATCTGAAAGTATGACAAAAAATGAAATTGCAAAAACTGAAATGTACGCAATTCTCTTCTTAAAATTCTGATGAAATATAATATATATAGTATGTGCGTGTTTCTCGTGTACAGTCCTACACGCTGATATACAATTATCCATAGTTCAAAAGAAATAACTATTTATAATTTGGCCCGTTTGAGAAATATGATGAAAATCTGAAAATATGACAAAAAATGAAATTGCAAAAACCGGAATAGACGCAATTCTCTTCTTAAAATTCTGATGAAATATAATAAATATAGTTTGTGCCTGTTCCTCTTGAATAGATCTACAAGCTACTATACAATTATCCATAGTGTAAAAGAAATAAATATTTATAAAAAGGTCCGTTTAAGAAATATGAAGAAAATCTGAAATAATTACAAAAAATGTCAATTCAAAAACCGGAATGGATGCAATTCCCTTATTTCAGTTCGCACTGTCGTGGCAGTGTGCAGCGAAATCCTCTGTATGTGGAATAGACGTTCGGTTTGTAGGCACCCATGAGCATCCGGTTGAGGCACCGCAGCGGCGGGCGCCATGTGGTGCTTCGTTTGCTGAACATATAAGTTTTTTGTGGAAGCCCGAAGCGTTGCTTTTACAATACAACAAAAGACATGATTTTTGCTTCAGTGCTAGTAGAATTCTCATTAAACTTAGCTGTTTTTATAGTTATAACTCGACTAATCTTAGGTAAATATTTTATTTATTGTATTGTTTAAATTTATATTCATAATAAATAACCCGTTTGAGAATGGAGAACTTAGATGTCTCAATAAATAAAGATTTATTGGAAAATCCATGTTCTCTGCACACCCTGCATGAAAACCTACAGCACGCCACTTGACTGGAGTATTGTAAGATAACGGAAAGCATATATATGAAACTAGCAAATGTACCCGTGCTGCGCTGCAGTGAACATATTACTTTTAAACAAATATTTTTTTTTTGTATTATAAAACATACAAATGAAAACTTTTCTTAATATCAATAAATAAAAATAACAAATTGTATGTTTACATGCTAGCGATTAAATTTGCATCGAATTTGTGTCTTTTATTAAATTTTCCCAAGCTTTTTTTTATGGTAAAATATAAGTTTAACCTTAAATTACATTACTGTATTACTAATGTAAGTTGATTAGCAACATTAATAGATCTTGACATATTAGGTGGTAGAATAGGAAGCAGAGGTTTTGACAGCAACAGTGCTCATTTTGTTGGGGAAATTTAAGGAAATTTATGACAAACCACATCGTTTTGTATGAAACCGAAACACACATTCATATTGACAACTATATACGAATATAAAGAAAACTATATAAAATGATACGTTTTTATTTGCCCATGAGAGTCGCTGAAATTTGTATATTTTGTTGCTAGAATATGGTTGATAAACATTTCATTGTAATGAAAAAATTCAAATTCAAAAATTCAAATTTAAAATTCTTATATAAAAATGCTATAATTTGCGTCACATAGAAATGAAAGTGAATCACTTTATATTTCAATTTTCAGGTCAAATCGAATGGATACGAAGCAGATTATATTTAAATAATATAAAATAAGAAATGAATAAATGAGATATTGAAAGGAATGACGTCATAATGATAAAAAATATCATTTTCACCTATTTATTATGCGATAAATTGAAAGTTTTAATCTCTTGCTTTTAACCGAGGAAAACTGCGCTTAAAAAATACATGAGATTAACGGAATGACGTCACATTGCTAGAAATATTGCTTCTTTCACTTAGTTATGATGCGATAAATTAAAAAGTTAATCGTTTGAGTTTAACCTATATTGTACCACAGCAACTAAATATTTCTGTAAGTTATTAAAACTTAATCCATATCATTAATATGGTGTAACTAAGTATATAAAACCAAAATTTTGAAAAAATATTTTTAATTTTTTATGTAATTGGCTGTCCTGTAAATAGGACAACGGTCCATTACACTACTAAAACTTAGCAAATATCACTTACATTGCATTAGGCTGATTCATAGATGAAATTTGGGGTCAAAACAAGGTCCAACATTACATTTTAAGCGTACTGTTGTAGGTTTTCTCTTGCAGTTATTGAACTGCCAGTAAGAGAGTAAGTTTATCTTGCAAAAAATCCCAGTTTTCTGAATAGAATAGACATCTTTTTACCCCTTGTTGTGTCCAGGTGTTTGAACTGGTTTTCATTGAAAGTTAAGAAAAGAATGTGCGCTATCAATGCAATATCGGATTCATAGAAAAATAATCAGGATTGGACCGTCGGCCACCTTTTTTATACTTACAAAATACACATGTAAAATACTTTTTCAACAAAAAGTTTCAGCTACATTATTAGCTTTGTTTTTAAACTAAAAGTAACCTCCACAATGTTTAAAAAAATAATAATAATAAATATAAAATTAAAGATTAAACGCGTTTACACGAGTCAAGTAGACGATCAAGTCAAGTAACTCCGCGCATGCGTAGTTTTTCTTAGTTTACTTGACTCATTTACAGCTTGAATGCATGCGTTTACACGTAGTCAAGTTGCGAGTCAAGTAACTTGCCTCTAAACAAGGACTATTGCAGACTATTAACAGAATATTTTCGCGATTTCAAATTTTTGTGAAAATATTCTGTAATGATATAAGGAAATTTTATATAGTTTTGAGAGTATCTAATTAATTCTATTTTTTTTAATTAATTTGGTATTTATAGAATTTAAAATACAATTTTCACATACTATTTTAGCTTTATTTGAATACTCACTCTCCTGGTGTAAAATTTATACTTTTTATTACGCAGGTGTTCAATTTAGCAGATGTTAATTTTAGCAGATGTTCTGTGTGTGGATTGTTTAGGACAGAAAATAGCTGATATCATTAAATTGATTGTTTAGAGAGGGCGAATTTTAAGATGTTTAGTAAAGTCAGTAATGTGTTTAGCAGGATGTAATTTTTCCGTAAAAGGGAAAATTAAAAAAATAAGATGTAAAAGGAAAATTTTCTGAGAAAGTGTACATGTTTTTTTAGAATCTTTAGATATTCAAACAAACAAAGTTCGACAAAATAAACAAATAGTAATAATAATCAGCATGCGAAATATGTAATATAAAGCTATGTTTCAATCCGTGCTTCCATAAATTGCATACGCACATTAGAATCATTCTAATATTCCCCTTTTTAAAACTAAATTTTATGATAAATTATGTAATAATCTGTGAATATTTAAAAGTGTTTCTGTATTTTTTTAATTCTTTCAATTAACATTTAAAAACAAGTAATATTTCAGTTTATATTATTTTATGCATTTGTTCAGCGGATAATGTGTCAGCGAAAATTTAAAAATAAGTACTCAACTGAAAAAAAAAATTATTTTTTCTAAAACGAATGTAAACTTAAGAAAATGTTTAACATGGTATATAGATGAAATGTTGAAAATTTCAAGCAACTTGAGATAATAATAAAAAAAGTTTGATAAACCAAAAAGCAACAAAAATTCTTACATTTGTAGCTCATTAAAACTAATGACACCCCTTAACATAAAATAAATAAAATATTGCATACACTTTTATTGCAAGAATAAACTTTATTTTTGAAAGAGTTATTTTGTTTTGAGTTACCTTAATTATCAGTTGTAGGGTTATCTAAAATTTCATCCATTAAGTGGAATAATTTGAAAATATGGAAAATTTATGTTTCATGCTTTACCTCTAGTTTAAATCCTAATTTTTTTTCATTTTCTGATATCTTTCGCGTACCGAAACAAAAATAAAGTCCACGTACTAAAAACAAACGACTGGTACCAATAGCGAAATGACACAGGATTTACACATCAGTGTCGCCCTCTGCTTTACTTGATTCATTTGAGTCAAGTTACTTGTACACCGTGAAGAACTACTTGACTTGCCTCACTACTTGACTCAAGTAACTACTTGACTTGAATAGAACCGTTTACACGAGTCAAGGAGTACTTTCAAGTCAACTTGATTGACCTACTTGAGCATCTACTTGACTCGTGTAAACGCGGTGTTAGTTATGATGCGATAAAGTTAAAAGTTATCGTTTGCGCTTAACCTGGGAAAATAATGCTTGGAATAATGACATGAAACGCTCGAAAAAAAGGGAAAGGAACGTATTTCGAACTTTAAAAATTTTTAAAAACCTTCCTAGGGATATACCTAATAATTTCCCAAATTTTCGCGGCGATTGGATGTATGGTTTTTGAGTCTATCGAGTACAGACAGATAGACAGATACAAATTCATTTATATATATATATATATAAATAAATATATATATATATATATATATATATATATATATATATATATAGATTAATAAACGAGATCTTAGGGTGCTTCTTGTCGTGCTCCCGTCTATATCATGCAATTTTTGAATAACAAAAACAAGGTACATTGAGGGGGGGGGGCATACCGATCAGTTTTATTGCTACTCTTTAATATTATTTAGTATTTATAAAGCATATTAAATGGCTTATATGTATGCCACAGCGACAACTATAGGCAGATTTTTGTAATAAAATTTTTATGTAATAAATGTCAAGCGCATCATTTGAATTATCTGTATCGTATTTGGATCAATAGCACGACTCCTGAAGTGAGGAACTTATTTCTTGCTAACCCTGTATATATAGGCAATGAGATGCCTAAGTGTTAAACAGAAGATCCCATTGAAACAGTTCCAGTCCAACGTGCCCAAGAAACCGGTAGGTTATTCGGCGTAATTGTAGCAATTTAGTCATTGCAGGAGTGAACTATTTGCCCGGGAGAGCTGAAAAATGTGGCGAGCGAACAGAAAATGAGCTTTTATTCCAGAGTTATCTTTGGGAGACTGCTAAGAGAATTTTAAGTCAGCGTACACTCCTTTTAATACGGTATTAGATACCTGGGAAAAATAGATTTGAAAGAATAAGAAAGGAAAAAGTGAGAATCTTAAAGACATTTTAAGTGTCTGAATTTTGATATGTAACATATTCAGGAATTCTTCGCCAATCCCAATTATCAAGTAGCCGTAGCCCAAATCTTATTTTCATATCGAAATACATAAATGAATACATAAATACATTAAAGTGAAAAAAAAATTTAATTTTAAAGGAAAAAAAATCACTTTTTTCATATATTTTTAAAAACTATATATGTATCTTAAATACATAGAAATTTAGGTTCAAAGTTATTTTGAAATTTTGTAGTATTCTTTAAAACAATAAGTTTATCTTAACTGTCTAAGCGGTTCGCACGTACAATTCCGCCAAACCGATAATGTCATCAAAGCGGTTGTCAAGTACAATTTTCGACCTCCAAAAACGTTCCAAAAATGGATGTAATGTACATTTTTGGCAGTGTTTGAGGTAGGGAGTCAGATAGATTGCTTAAAAACTGCATTCCTCTTTGACTGACATTTATTGAGGGATGCACCCCTACGCCCAGAGGCTCAAAGACGCTGATAGCTTTTCACTGCTTTGTAAATCTCTATTTCGAAGTATTTCGTTTGCGGTATCAGATGTATCTCCAATTGTACCACTTAAATATCTTGAATAACTTTCGTAAAAAAATGTAAATAATTTTCTTAAAGAATATTTTTATTGGTACTTTTAGATTCCATTATTTCTTATGGGATGATCTTCGAGACTTAACGAGCATTATGTGTAATAAAAATTAACAATCAATAATATCTATTTATATATCTATTTATAACGGGAAGTAAAGGGACAGTAACGAGGGTGGGTTTCCCGTATTCCATTCTAGTCGACAAAGGGTGAGGTAAAAAATCATAGAACGCTTTGGCCATTGACCCAATAAACCTTTACCGAACTTTTTAGAGACTTTTTTTTAATCGGTGTGTTCCACTCGGAGGGTTAAACTTAATATTTTTCGTAATCCGGAATTATGTCCGGACGTCTAGAAGTGTTTTAATGTAATTTGTCTTCGTCAGACAGCTGGACGATAAGCCCCCCCCCATAACTCAGGATTCTATAGGTTTAAACAAGTGGTTTAAACCATCCTGGTCTATATCCATTTTGACCCTTTTGTACTACTGAAATTCACTTTTCAATATATTTAATACTAATAGAACATAGTTTACTGGCATATGATAAAGACAAGGTACATTTGTTAAAATGTCGTAATATAAATAACACCAGCAAAAAAAAAACAAATATAACGTAACACCAAGATACAAAATAAAACATATTTTACTTATTTTTTTAATACAAGCTGTTTTATATGTCATTTATGTTGAATTCAAAAAACGGTTAGAAGTAACAACTTTTGTAGTCGTCTCTCAATTGAAACGATTTCGTAACTTTGAAAATCATCTTTGTATAGCTGGCACGACAGTTCCCTAGATGTATTGTAAAATCAACACATTTTATATTAATTGTTTTAACCTTCTTCATGGCTGCCCACCAGACATCAGGTATACTGTATAAACATGTTAAATCTCATGAACTTGTTAGTATCCTATTTTGTTAAACTGCAGTACTATTTTTATTGCTTATTAAAAATCACTTCTAATTACAAAAGATATTATCTATTAAAATTAAGACCATTTAAAACTATTTTAACAATTCTGACCATTTTTGACCAATTTTGGACGGTTAAAACCGCTTTTATTCAGTGTCCTGGCCAAAATCAGTTTTAACAATCAGTGTAACAACACCGGTCAAAATCAGCTTTGACCGGTTAAAATTACAACCCTGACATAACCACAACACAAATTTCGCTAGATACAATCAACTGTACAAAGCGGTACAGTGTACAACCAAGTAGTACTTCAGTCAAAAAAGATTGAAAAAAGCTGGTCTCAACTTATTAATAAAATTGTATTGCATGTAGTGGTACATATTTATATAGGGCACGGTTGGTGAGTACATATTAAGTGTTCCAAGTATGTCACACAAAAAAATTAAGTAAGAACAAATAAAAATAAAATAATTGTAAAAAAATATATACTTTTTAAAATGATGTTTTAGCTGGGTTGAGTAAACGCGTCCAAAATCCGCTTGATGTCGTAAAATATTTATAAATTTATGTTTGATTTGGTTTTGAGTGATACAGTCTACTTTTTTTTTGCAACAGGAGGGCTCATAAGATCGGGACCTCAGAGCCGATTCCGAACGGCTACGAACACGTGAACAAATGTACCGAAGAGCAGCGCTTGAACCATTCGGCTATACTTAATCTGATTTTTATTGAAATGCCGAAATTTTAGAGTTCACCAAATCCCATAAGGAGTAGAAGAATTTATGACACTCCAGTAGCATTCTTCAGTGAAATTCGAATCATATGTTTACTGTGAATACTAATGAATACTTTTTTTTGTCTATTAAATACCTTCCATACAACGAAAACTCAAATTAAGCTTCCGTTCAGAATAGAAATATTGCTCTGATGCCATATCTCCATTAATGCCTGGCGTTCCTTTTTACGGCCCCTCCACGATGTGGTCCACTGCTAGCCATTACCACTGTGTGTGGCTTATCGAGGTCTACCGTGGCAGACGATAAAATGACCATTTTAATCCAGGACAGCCATCATGCTCTACTGAAGTGCACAATGGACCCTATGGACGTGGTAATTAGAGTGGCCCAATGTTGCCACCAGGGCCAGTACTGCAGTGGTAAACGATTGGCCATAGGGCAACATGACATTTAAACATTCGACAGAATTAAATCTGCTTTCTAAAAGAAGTTTAATGCGAAACTAAAAGGAAAAATGATAGTGAACGTGAAAACACGAAATCGAAAAGCGGTGGACATGGAATAATAATTAGAGGGTTGACGTTCAATTAGAAAATATTAACAGTAACAAAATGATTGATGATATCTCGAACCAATAATTTCTTTTCGGTTCGAATCCCCGATTTCAATCATACTCCCATTCTTTCTTCTGCATGTGCATTTTTTTTTTTGCTTCAATTGAAAAAATAGATTAAACATTGCAAACGAACGAATTTTTGTCGCGATGGTTTCATTCCCATTAGCTCAACAAAATCGCATCGAATCAACTTTTATTCTTTTTTTAATAATTATCTCAACGGTCAGCTCAGACGTTTGCTGAAAAAGCAGTTTTTGTAGATTTACTTTAGCCAAGCATTCTGAAGAGCAGCCATCGGTGCTGGGAATGCAGATGCTAAAATCAGAATGTTCTATCATCCGTTTTTACTCCCTGCAAGCGGAAGTACTCACATACATGCTGCCTATCAAATCTCTCACCAAAAATTCCCCATCTAAAATACTCCCTTTTGCTCTCCTCGTTTTTGAAGTAGTCATACGACTATTAAATCAAAAATTCAAATTTCCAAAATAAATATATAAATAAAATAAAAATATCTGAAAAGGAATTGATTTCGAACATTTTCAAACTCTTGTTGTTTAGTATCAATGTTTTTAATAGTTAGAGGCAAAGTACAAATTTCTTTGCTATTAGAACGCTTGATAAATGGGAATCATCTTTTATTTTTTCTAAATATGAAGTTTCTGATTACCAAATTACCCTTCGACTTTAATTCTCGTGTTTAGTCAAGGTTAAGATACTATTTAATTCATCGGTCGGGGAACTTTTTTAATCATAACCCCAAAATATTTTTGTGTAAGTTGATATTACCCCATGACGAAGAGCACACACACACACACACACACACACACGCACAAAAAAAAAACACCCGAAATCGCCTTTTTTTAGCATCTTTCATATTAAAGCCCCCATGATAATTTTGAAAAGAAAACAACTAAAAATTTTATTTAAACTTCATTTATTCAATTTTTTTGAATGCTGATCGAATGTACCAAACAAGTTGCTATCCAATCTTTGTCTTTTAACAGATATTTCTAAATTTGCAAAGTATTCTCGCGGTTTGGAAGACAGGTGTGAATGCAAATTATCTAAATGTTTCTTCAATTGACTTTTTTTGAAAGATTCGGAAGTCAGTACCTTCATACATAAACACACTGTGGTTTCATTGTACCATTGTCTTCTATTTGTGTAAAACCGTAATTAAGGAATTTTTCTTGGTATGTTCTTTTTCTATTTGCTGCCATCTGAAGGGAGACAGAAAATAATATTTGTAAAATATTTAAATAAAATTTCTAAATTGCGTCTTACCTTTATCGATATATCGATGATTAATGATAAAATCAGCAACTAAGTAATAAAAACTCGCTCTTTGACTTGCATTTTATTTGTACTCAATTTAAAGTAAAATAAAATGTGCTTTAATGCTGAAAGAGAACACTTTAGTGGTGGATAGTGATATGGCGAGGCCTGCATATGTCGCTAAATTTTTTAAGTTGAAAAAAATACAAGTTTATAAAATAGCAAATTAAAAATATATACTTTTTACTCAAAAAAGTTTCATTTTTACCCCCAAAAATTTCATTTTTACCCCATTTGGGGTAATTTACCCCGGTTCCCCGACCGCTGATTTAATTGGAACAGGGAGCGGAGTAATTAACTAAGAAAAGCGAGCGGAAAATTAAATCTTTACCTCAATAAATACACTTTAGAAACTTTTAGATGATTTAATAATATCCCCAAAATTTATGGCTAAAATTAAACAGTGTTGAAGGAACTTTAAGGGATCATACGGCTGTTAAATCGACAAAATATTCGACTTCCAGAAAAAAATGTATGTGAAAAGGAATTTATTTCTAAACGTTTTAAAACTATCTGCGTAAAGGCCCCTCCACACTATGGTCCACTGCAAGCCATCACCACCGTCTGGAGTGGCTTTGGCTTATTTATCGTGGCCGATGGCGGTAGACGATAAAATAGCCTTGGAGGGCGATGGCTTCCGAATCGGTTTTTCTCCAAAGATCGAAGGCTGTAAAGAAATAAAAAACTTGGTTCGGGCTCCGATCCTCGGTGCCAGAGTTCGCAGGTTCGAATCTCACTGTCGCAAGGAATGTCCGTAGCTGGTCGGAATCGGCTTTGAGCAGTAGATCCCTGTCTTGTTAACCCTCGTGTTGTAAAAAAGTGTAACGTAGCACTCAAAACCAAACCAAACTACAGGTCCATTGCTTCTCGATTTCCCGTTTTGATGTTCACTCGTACTTTTCTGTTTCAGTTTCACACAAAACTACTCTTAGAATGAAGGTTTAGTTTAGCTGATTGTTCAGTCGTCGAATGTTTTGATAAGGGATGCAAATGCACGCCGTTCTCTGTACCGTACAAGCGGGTTCATTTTATGAAATCTCCTCAATTTTAATAGAATCACCCTTTTTTATGATGGAATTATAATATTATAGTACAAATAAGAATATACATATAAAAAATTATTCATTCGGAACTGAACAGGAAACCGCAAACCGTTATTTTTGGTGGAGCGGAAAACGGAATTCAACCGATATATATATATATATATATATATATATATATATATATATATATATATATATATATATATATATATATATATATATATATATATTTCGTTGAACCAAAAAGAAAAAAAAATTGCTGTTCGAAGCCCAGATTATATTTTTTCCCCTAAAGAATGAAATTTTTTCAAGTTTGATAGGTAGTCAGCCCCCTTAGGAAGATTTGCTCCTATACATCCGCTCAAGAAGTTAAAAAAAAAAAAGAAAAAAGCTCAACCTATCTTTTAACTGCTTATGAATCAATATAACAGACCTCAATATAACATATTTTTTTTAAATCGAAAATTTAAAGGTTCCGTGAACCCTAAAAAGGTTATACGACTGCTAAATCGACCAAAAATTCGATTTTTAGAAAATATATACGTGAAAAGGAAATCAGTTCTGAACATTTTAAAACAATCCGCGTAAAAATATTCCAATATTCAAAGGAGTTAGAATAAAAATAAGTCAACTGTTGACTGTAAATCAATTTAAACTTATAAAACTGTAACTTGATTTTTCTCAAAGTGTGGTCAAATTTGACGATTATTTGATGATTTTTCTCAAATTTTAATCTGATAGAATCTAAATTCTCTTGTATATTTCCCAAATTGATTTTTTTCCAATGAAAAATGTTTAATTTTTAAGGAAACAAATTCATTTTATTCAAATATTTTTTTAAAAATATATATTTTAAATATATAAAAATTTAGGTTCAGAGTTAATTTTATATTTTGTAGTATGTTTTAAAATCATAATTTTGTCTAAAGCTTAATTATATTTTTAGTTATGCGCGTTGGCAAAAAAGTGTCCACTTAAAGTTTTCTATCAAAAATATGTTTTAAGTTTCAAAAATTAATGAAGTATGTGTATAAAGAAAATAATTTGTCCTAACTTTGTTTCAAAAAATGTTTGTCAAACTGTTAGATTTCAAGGTATGAGATGTCGAAAATGATAATTCTTTTGCATTTTTTTTTCAACTTTTAACGGTTGTAAGACCCCTTGAGTTAAAAACTCTCCCTGTTTCGTTTCGGATTGAAATGTTTCCAGCTGCAGAATTCTTCGTTTCCAGTCTACATACATTCTTTTTCTACAAAACAGTATCAGATAGAAAGTTAAGTGGAAACAGGGATTATTCGACAAATGTAAAAGTACTTGAATGCGTCGGCAGATAAGGAGATTTATGCGGTCTCGACTGTGTTTGCAAACGGCCTTGTTTACAGGAGATCGCTGTGGAGTCTGATGACACCCTAACAAAGTTAGCCCCCCCCCATGACGGAAACTGGCATTCCGAAATATGCAATTCGTTTGATCATCGTTAGATCAGATTTGATCAACATATTTCACCGTTTGATTAACTAATATTTAAAAACTGTAGAAGGGGCTAAACTGTATGGATTTTTTTAAATTATCGTATAAACATA
>CM063506.1:160630560-160658560 GCA_032207245.1 Pardosa pseudoannulata | reverse complement strand
CTTTGTTCCGGAACCGACCCCTTGAGTGGGGGAGGAGACCTGGAGAAGACCACGTAAAACTGTCCTGTTAGGGCTAAATTAACGTCTTTGTTCCGGAACCGACCCCTTGAGTGGGGGAGGAGACCTGGAGAAGACACAAATGAACGTCTTTGTTCCGGAACCGACCCCTTCAGTGGGGGAGGAGACCTGGAGAAGACACGTAAAACAGTAACTTTTAGGGCTAAATTAACGTCTTTGTTCCGGAACCGACCCTTTGAGTGGGGGAGGACACCTGGAGAAGACAGAAATGAACGTCTTTGTTCCGGAACCGACCCCTTGAGTGGGGGAGGAGACCTGGAGAAGACCACGTAAAACAGTCCTTTTTAGGGCTAAATTAACGTCTTTGGTCCGGAACCGACCCCTTGAGTGGGGGAGGAGACCTGGAGAAGACACAAATGAACGTCTTTGTTCCGGAACCGACCCCTTGAGTGGGGGAGGAGACCTGGAGAAGACCACGTAAAACAGTCCTTTTTAGGGCTAAATTAACGTCTTTGTTCCGGAACCGACCCCTTGAGTGGGGGAGGAGACCTGGAGAAGACACAAATGAACGTCTTTGTTCCGGAACCGACCCCTTCAGTGGGGGAGGAGACCTGGAGAAGACACAAATGAACGTCTTTGTTCCGGAACCGACCCCTTGAGTGGGGGAGGAGACCTGGAGAAGACACGTAAAACTGTCCTGTTAGGGCTAAATTAACGTCTTTGTTCCGGAACCGACCCCTTGAGTGGGGGAGGAGACCTGGAGAAGACACAAATGAACGTCTTTGTTCCGGAACCGACCCCTTGAGTGGGGGAGGAGACCTGGAGAAGACACAAATGAACGTCTTTGTTCCGGAACCGACCCCTTCAGTGGGGGAGGAGACCTGGAGAAGACACGTAAAACAGTACCTTTTAGGGCACTAAATTAACGTCTTTGTTCCGGAACCGACCCCTTGAGTGGGGGAGGAGACCTGGAGAAGACACAAATGAACGTCTTTGTTCCGGAACCGACCCCTTGAGTGGGGGAGGAGACCTGGAGAAGACACAAATGAACGTCTTTGTTCCGGAACCGACCCCTTGAGTGGGGGAGGAGACCTGGAGAAGACCACGTAAAACAGTCCTTTTTAGGGCTAAATTAACGTCTTTGTTCCGGAACCGACCCCTTGAGTGGGGGGGGAGACCTGGAGAAGACACAAATGAACGTCTTTGTTCCGGAACCGACCCCTTGAGTGGGGGAGGAGACCTGGAGAAGACACGTAAAACAGTACCTTTTAGGGCACTAAATTAACGTCTTTGTTCCGGAACCGACCCCTTTAGTGGGGGAGGAGACCTGGAGAAGACACAAATGAACGTCTTTGTTCCGGAACCGACCCCTTGAGTGGGGGAGGAGACCTGGAGAAGACACAAATGAACGTCTTTGTTCCGGAACCGACCCCTTGAGTGGGGGAGGAGACCTGGAGAAGACAACGTAAAACAGTCTTTTTTAGGGCTAAATTAACGTCTTTGTCCGGAAACCTGACCCCTGAGTGGGAGACCTGGAGAAGACACAAATGAACGTCTTTGTTCCGGAACCGACCCCTTGAGTGGGGGAGGAGACCTGGAGAAGACCACGTAAAACAGTCCTTTTTAGGGCTAAATTAACGTCTTTGTTCCGGAACCGACCCCTTGAGTGGGGGAGGAGACCTGGAGAAGACACAAATGAACGTCTTTGTTCCGGAACCGACCCCTTGAGTGGGGGAGGAGACCTGGAGAAGACCACGTAAACCAGTACCATTTAGGTCTAAATTAACGTCTTTGTTCCGGAACCGACCCCTTGAGTGGGGGAGGAGACCTGGAGAAGACACAAATGAACGTCTTTGTTCCGGAACCGACCCCTTCAGTGGGGGAGGAGACCTGGAGAAGACACAAATGAACGTCTTTGTTCCGGAACCGACCCCTTGAGTGGGGGAGGAGACCTGGAGAAGACACGTAAAACAGTCCTTTGAAGGGCTAAATTAACGTCTTTGTTCCGGAACCGACCCCTTGAGTGGGGAGGAGACCTGGAGAAGACACAAATGAACGTCTTTGTTCCGGAACCGACCCCTTGAGTGGGGGAGGAGACCTGGAGAAGACACAAAATAACGTCTTTGTTCCGGAACCGACCCCTTGAGTGGGGGAGGAGACCTGGAGAAGACCGCGTAAAACAGTCCTTTTAAGGGCTAAATTAACGTCTTTGTTCCGGAACCGACCCCTTGAGTGGGGGAGGAGACCTGGAGAAGACACAAATGAACGTCTTTGTTCCGGAACCGACCCCTTGAGTGGGGGAGGAGACCTGGAGAAGACACAAAATACCGTCTTTGTTCCGGAACCGACCCCTTGAGTGGGGGAGGAGACCTGGAGAAGACACAAATGAACGTCTTTGTTCCGGAACCGACCCCTTCAGTGGGGGAGGAGACCTGGAGAAGACCACGTAAAACTGTCCTGTTAGGGCTAAATTAACGTCTTTGTTCCGGAACCGACCCCTTGAGTGGGGGAGGAGACCTGGAGAAGACACAAATGAACGTCTTTGTTCCGGAACCGACCCCTTCAGTGGGGGAGGAGACCTGGAGAAGACACAAATGAACGTCTTTGTTCCGGAACCGACCCCTTCAGTGGGGGTTGGGGTGGAGAATGGCACTGAGTCCTCCTGGGACATATTGTTGCCAAACAAATAGTTAAATATTTCCTACAATGACAAAACAAACAACTATAATAGGATGACAGAAGAAAAAGAGCTAAAAATGCAAAAACAGTGTAAACTATAGATAAATAAGACTAAAAGTAAAAACAGCGATGAGGTATAAAATTCAAATGTGAGGATAAAAACCAATGTCTTTTAAGAACAGAAATAAATTAGGATGAGGTGGAGTTTAAAATATCTTTAATATCAATACATGATGAATTAAAATAATGAGTACGATGTTTTATAAAACAAGGGCAATCGATGAGGACATGTTTTACAGAGATGACCGCTTTACAGTGACCGCACACTGGAGCTGATTCTCCGAGTAAGATGACGATGGGTATAACGCGTGTGTCCAATCCGGAGGCGAGTAAGGATAACATCATGTCTTCTAGTTGATAAGGTGTCCCAATTCTCAATTTTTGGTTTAATGGCACGTAACTTGTTAGCGGTCGTTCCATTCCAAGAGTCCTGCCACTTCTTGTACAGCAGATTTTTTAAATATTTTTTATATCACAAAAAGGCAAAGGCATGTCACAAAATTGAGTAGCAGCTTTTGCTGCTTTGTCAGCATCCTCATTTCCTTTAATTCCCACATGGGACGGAACCCAGCTGAAAAGAATTGTAAAGCCCTTAGATCTTAGATTTTCGACACGGTCGAGGACCTGAAATATTAAAGGATGAGGATGACCTGGAGTAGAAAGAGATTGTAAGACACTTTTCGAGTCAGAGTAAAAAATAAAGTTGCCTTCTGACGATGCGACAGTTCTTCCAAACCTTAATAATGGCTAAAATTTCTGCTGTGTAAATAGAGAGCGCAGAGTGCAGTCGATAGCTAAATACATTATCCTCAATTACAAAAGCGCAACTCACTGTTAAATTGCCTGAGAGCCGTCAGTAAAAAACAGGTGTAAAATTAGAGTACATTTCTCTATGGTCTTTAAAAAATTGATAGTAAATAATATCAGGGGTAGACCCTTTGTCAAAATTTTTAAAAGGGTTAATAAATGTAAAATTGGAAAAAGTCCAAGGAGGTTTAAAATTGTCAGTTTTTAAAATATCACAGTTAAAAAACTCAATTTTTTTCCAAAGTATTTTCTATCCTCTGATGAAAAGGAGGATACAAGAAGGCCTCGCTGAATACAAGCGCTTAATAATGATTAAATTATGATTATTTACAGGATGATGTGCAATGGATGAAATTTTAAAATAATAACAAAGGGATAAAATTTTCGTCTTAGATGAAGAGGTTCATCGTAGCATTCTACGTATAAACTTTAACAGGGGAGGTTCTGAACGCTCGAGCAAAAGCGTAGAGCAGAGTGATGAACGAAGTTCAGTTTTTCTAGCACGGATTTCCTAGCGGAACCATAAACCGCACAACCATAATCGAGTTTCGAGCGAATGAGTGCACGATAAACCTTCAAAAGGGATTGTCTATCTGCACCCCAGGAAGTACTAGAAAGAACTTTTAAAATATTCAAAGACTTTTCACATCTTTTTCGTAAGTCCATAATATGCGGTAAAAACGAAAGCTTACGGTCAAACGTTATACCCAAGAATTTTACTTGGCTCAGAACACTTATAAGGTTCCCTCCGATATAAATTCGGGATCTGGTTGGAGCCCATGCTTTCTGGTAAAGTGAACGCAAGAGGTTTTGGTATTGGAAATAGTGAAGCCGTTCTCGTTGGACCAGTAATTATTTTGTTGACTGCAGCTTGGAGTTGTCTGACAACGAAACGCATATCCGCACCTTCACAGCAGATATGAAGGTCGTCAACATAAAGATTTCCTTTTACACAAGAAGGAATTACTTTTAAAATACCATCAATGGCCACATTAAAAAGTGTGACACTGAGGACACTACCTTGTGGCACGCCCTCCTCCTGAATAAAAGGATCAGAAAAAACATTTCCAATTCGGACCTGAAACTCCCCAGATGTAAAAAATTTTTGATAAAAATTGGCAGGTTACCCCTTAAGTCAAAATTGTAAAGGTTACGCAATATGCCGTACCTCCACGTACGGTCATATGCCTTCTCAATATCAATAAAAATAGAAACAAGATGGTGTCTTTTAACAAAAGCGTTGCGAATTTTGGTCTCTAAATCAACAATATTATCTATTGTGGATCTGCCACGGCGAAACCCACTTTGAAAGGGAGACAATAGGCGATTACTTTCGAGATAAAAAACCAGACGAGCATTTACCATTTTTTCTAAGATCTTGCACAAGCAGTTAGTGAGAGCGATGGGACGGTAGTTTAGAGGGTTTTTAGGATCTTTGTTAGGTTTCAAGATAGGAATGATGGTGGCCGTTCTCCAGGAAGAAGGAAAGGTTTGTTCTTGCCAAATTCTATTGTATAAGTGAAGCAGGTTATTTAGAGAATCTGGAGAGAGGTTTTTAAGCATCACATAAGGAATATGGTCAGGGCCGGTAGCTGAATTGTGGGTGTTATGCAAAGCTTCATTTAATTCATTTGAGGTGAAAGTGCTATTATAAGGTAACTGATTTCGTTTTAAAATTTATAGGTTTTCTCTCGGCAGCTAATTTGATTTTATTGAAGGGAGACTGGAACTATTGCCTGAACAAATATCACTAAAGACTGATCCTATTGTTTTTGTAATATCATTTAAGGAAGAAATCGTGTTATTTTTATACTGGAGAATATTTATTTGGTGATTAGGGAAATGTCCTGAGGCACGTCTGACCTTATCCCACAATTGCTTACTGCTAACAGTGGCAGAAATGCTGCTTACGTATTTCTTCCATGATTCCCTTTGGCTCTGACGTAAAGTACGCCTAAAAGCAGCTCTAAATTTTTTATAATTGGAAAGATTTTCGGATGTTGGGTACCTTTTAAAAATATTCCAGGCCTTCCTCTGGTTTTTTAAAGCAATGCGGCAGTCATCGTTCCACCAGGTTTACTTTGCTTTCGGGAGACCGGAAGATTTTGGAATGGATTTTTCGGCAGCAGCTATGATTGTTTCGGTCACATTTTGAACTGCCTCATCAATTGAATATTCCTCCACCATCTCTCTTGAGATAACGGCCAGATTCTGGAAATTCCCCAGTTTGCTTTTCCAATAATGTATCGAGGTATACCAGGATTAGGAGTGTTGCAGATAGCAGGAGTGAGAATTATTGGGAAATGATCACTATTGTGTAAATCGGAATCGACAGTAAAGTTGAACAATGGGAGAAGTTGAGGAGAGCAGATTGCAAGATCAAGGACATGATAGGTTTTGGAGGGAAAATGGAAGTAGGTAGCCTGGTTGCTATTGAATATGCAGAGATTATGGTCTGAAAGCAATTGCTCGATTTGTTTACCTCGTCGGTTAAGATCAGACCCCACAGAGTGCTATGGCCATTAAAGTCTCCAATAATTATGAAGGGTTTGGGAAGCTCTTTTATTAGATTATTGAGAGATATCTGTGAAATACGACTATTAGGGGGTAGGTAGATGCTGCAAACTGTAATAAGAGTGTGGGTATGGATTCTGACTGCAACTGCTTGAAGATCCGTTTGAAGAGTAATTTGAGTGGACGGGTAGTCATGGGACACAAAAAGGGCCACGCCACCGGACGCCCTGCCACCAATGACATGATCCTTTCTATATGTGGAAAAACGCCGAATTTTAGCGATTTTGCTCTCGTCGAGAAAAGTTTCCTGCAGTGCAAAACAGGCTGGGTGGAATTTATTTACTAGATCTCTAAGATCAGACACGTGGGTTTTGAATCCGTGACAGTTCCATGAAACAAGAGCCATTATGAACTATACAGGAAAGATTAAAAAACGGGGCCTAAGGGACGGAGGTAGGAGAATCCGTCTCAGATCCAGATGATGATTCAGCTGACATATCCTCGGGGGAAACATACATTTTGATGGGCTCATCATCGAAAACTACTTCACTTTTACTTTTATCATTTTTTAAAAAATCAGTATGTTTCATTTTCGTCTTTATTTTTATTGCGGGAGGTGGAAGCTTCTGGCGCAGTGGATGATTTGGTGGTATAGGTTTTAATCGCCTCTTTGCATTTTGTTTATTGCTTTTTAGTAATTTTACTTGCGGAATTTGAGTCTTTTTTTATAGTAGGAGAGTTTGTATTTTTTTGCGGAGATACTTGTTTTGTGATGCTCGGCTAGTGGTAAGTGTTGTCTTTGTTTTCTTCGATTCTATTGAGAATAGCGGATTGAGAAAATTCGGTTTGTACGGCGATGGATTAACGGTCTTTGGATTTAAAGCTGCTGAATATGAAATACCAGGTTTAGGACGAGATAGAATCAATTTACGGGCCTCGGGATAAGATATATTATTTTTTATTTTCAAACTTTGGATTTCTTTCTCCATTTGCCAAGAAGGGCAAGAGCGGGAGAAAGATGGATGTGCTCCTTTGCAGTTCACGCACAACGGGGGCTTTTGACAATTCACACAATCGTGACCGACTTCTGCACAACGGGCGCAGGCAGACCCCACGACATGATAGCTTTGAATGGCCAAACCTCTGGCACTGAAAACAGCGTAATGGATTTGGGATATAAGGGCGTACTGGACAACGGAGGTAAGCTGCAGTAATATATGGTGGAAGATTTGGGCTATTGAAGGTAAGTATGTGTTTAGTTTTTATTGTATCCCCACCACGACGAAGCGTGATGCGTCTTACATGAGTTACACCTTGATCCTTGAGATTCTCTAAAATTTCCTCCTCAGATGTAGTGTAGAGTTCGGGTTCAGATATTACGCCTTTTGAATTATTCAAACTATGTGAGGTAAAACTATAACTGAGAATAAGCCTTAAAGTAGAAAGGGATCCGAGAATTTGAGCCTGAGATGAATTTGAAACTATTAAAAGATCTCCTGAATTAAGTTTAACTGATTCTACATCACCAACAGCAGATTTTATGGTTTTGTGTATGACGAAAGGTGATACTAGCTTGAAACTGTCATTTGATAATTTTTTTACAATAAAGAAACGTGTGTTTTTATTTATTACATTGACACATTGTTGCTCTCCTTGAGAGTATTGAGGGGGGGAAAAGAAGCCATGATATAGAATATAAAGTTCGGACCCCGGCGGCACCACCCACCACGGAGCCCAACAAGGGATGCAGAAACCTGCACCAGTGCTAACCGGGATCTATACGTTCACAGGTACTTCTGAAGCCACTACCACCCTTAACGCAATGACCCAGAAAGTACGCCGCTCACTTAGTCCAAGCCGAAAACCGACCAGCCGATTGATACATGTGGACCAGTATGTACCTCCCGTTTACACGAAGCCGAGGCCAAAGCAACGTGTTGGAAACTTCCCGCCAAAATGGAAATTCCATAAAAGATGATTTCCCCCACGGGAAGTCCCCTCAATTACCAGGATCCTCATTTCCGGACACGGGTCTCCACGCACGGCAAACACGTGGGCAGTTACCAGTTCGCGAGAGGCTATGTTCAGGACGGAACATAGCATCACGAGAAAAGCCCTCACCTCCGAAGAGGTAACCACAACGAGGGAGAAAAAGAAAGGATAAAGTAGGAGACAAGAGAGGAAATAGAAAAAAGATGATCGCTGGGGTACCTCGGGATTGCGACACCCGTGTTTACCGGAACCGACCCCTTCAGTGGGGGAGGAGACCTGGAGAAGACACGTAAAACAGTACCTTTTAGGGCACTAAATTAACGTCTTTGTTCCGGAACCGACCCCTTGAGTGGGGGAGGAGACCTGGAGAAGACCACGTAAACCAGTACCTTTTAGGTCTAAATTAACGTCTTTGTTCCGGAACCGACCCCTTGAGTGGGGGAGGAGACCTGGAGAAGACCACGTAAATCAATCCCTTTTAGGGCTAAATTAGTGTCTTTGTTCCGGAACCGACCCCTTGAGTGGGGGAGGAGACCTGGAGAAGACACAAATGAACGTCTTTGTTCCGGAACCGACCCCTTGAGTGGGGGAGGAGACCTGGAGAAGACCACGTAAACCAGTACCTTTTAGGTCTAAATTAACGTCTTTGTTCCGGAACCGACCCCTTGAGTGGGGGAGGAGACCTGGAGAAGACACAAATGAACGTCTTTGTTCCGGAACCGACCCCTTCAGTGGGGGAGGAGACCTGGAGAAGACACAAATGAACGTCTTTGTTCCGGAACCGACCCCTTGAGTGGGGGAGGAGACCTGGAGAAGACCACGTAAAACAGTCCTTTGTAGGGCTAAATTAACGTCTTTGTTCCGGAACCGACCCCTTGAGTGGGGGAGGAGACCTGGAGAAGACCACGTAAAACTGTCCTGTTAGGGCTAAATTAACGTCTTTGGTCCGGAACCGACCCCTTGAGTGGGGAAGGAGACCTGGAGAAGACACAAATGAACGTCTTTGTTCCGGAACCGACCCCTTCAGTGGGGGAGGAGACCTGGAGAAGACCACGTAAACCAGTACCTTTTAGGTCTAAATTAACGTCTTTGTTCCGGAACCGACCCCTTGAGTGGGGGAGGAGACCTGGAGAAGACACAAAATAACGTCTTTGTTCCGGAACCGACCCCTTGAGTGGGGGAGGAGACCTGGAGAAGACACAAAATAACGTCTTTGTTCCGGAACCGACCCCTTGAGTGGGGGAGGAGACCTGGAGAAGACACAAAAAAACGTCTTTGTTCCGGAACCGACCCCTTGAGTGGGGGAGGAGACCTGGAGAAGACACAAAATAACGTCTTTGTTCCGGAACCGACCCCTTGAGTGGGGGAGGAGACCTGGAGAAGACACAAAATAACGTCTTTGTTCCGGAACCGACCCCTTGAGTGGGGGAGGAGACCTGGGTTTTGGTTTTTATTGGGCTTTTAAGGGACTGGATCCTGAAAGGACATTGGTGAAACATGAGACGACCCCAAGATGAAAGATTTGAGTAGGTAGCAACAGGACCTTAATACATAAATAACCTTTGTTCCGATAGCAGAATTAAAAACCTGGAGAAGACACAAGATTAAAAATGTATGTTCCGGAAACCTAATTACCTTAAGGAGAAGAAAAAACCCTTTCTTTCAAGAATTTAAAAACGTCTTTGTTCCGGAACCGACCTTTAAAATTTCACGTAAAGGAGATTAGAAGAAAATAGTAAAACGTCTTTGTGGCACTCTACGTATTTCACTGTCATAGTAATCGAGAAAGACACAAATGGGTCTTTGTTCCGGAACCGACCTTGAGTGGGGGAGTGAAGCGAGACCCGTACAAGACGGTTAAATTACGTCTTGTAAAAGGACTAACTGGAAGGGAAATATTAGAAGACCGAAGTTTGTTGTTCCGACCCCTTCTTGAGACCTGGAGAAACACAAATAGTCTTTTTGCACCACAATATGGAAGTCTGGAAAATAACGACTAGCAGACTTAGCAGCTTTACTGCTTTTTCATTACCCTCAATTCTGTGAGACCCAACTGATGGAAAACCAAGAGAGTAAGATTTTTTAGAAACTTAACACCTTGACAGAGGGTGAGGAGGAGTGAGACAAAAGAACGTCTCGGAACCGTGAAAATAATGACTTACTACGTCCACCAAACCTAAAAGCTTTTAGGCTAAAAACCGGCAGAGTGACAACCGGAGAAGAACAAATAAAAGTCTTTGTTCGGAACCGACATCCCACAAAATTCTTTGAAGAGCCATCAGTAAAAATAGGTAATAGCTGCTAACCTTTGTCTATGACTATAAAATAAGAAAAATAACATCTGCCGTAGAAGCTTTGTCAAAACCTTAAAGTTTAAAACCTTAAATTTAAAATAGTCCAAGGTGGGCTACAGTCTGTAGCTAAAATATTGTATACGTAAAATTTAGGAGTTAATATGTTAATTCTTTTTCCGGAACCGACCCCTGAGTGGGGAGGGAAGGAGAAGACACAAATACGAACGTCTTGTTCCGGAACCGAATATGAGTGGGGATGGAGAGAGAAGTCTTAAAAAGTCCTTTTATAGATAAAATTTTTCGTCTTTTGAGGTGCCTGGAAGACAACACAAACTTTAACGGAGACGTTCGAAACGCTACCCCTCGGATGACGGAGTGGGAGGACAAGGCTACGTAGAAAAGACGTGCAGAGCCATAAACAGAACAACCGTAATCCTCTTCGAAGGAACAACGTCTTTTCCGGAATCGACCCCGATGAGAGGAGTGGAGAGAATTTTAAGAATTCGGATCGACCTTCTTACGAAGCGCAGAAAAATGAATTTAAAAACGTCTTTGTTCCAAGATAACCCTTTAGGAAATTTCACTTTTGTTGACCCTCTTCCGGAACCGACCTTGAGGCCGAAAACTGGAGAAGCCCGGATCGATAACGCTTTTTGCAGGATGGACACAGACCTTGAGAGAAAAAGAGAAGCCGTTATTATTAGTCCATGTCTCGTCTTCTTACAGCTGACTGAGTTGGAGAACCTCATATCTGCACCCTCACAAGAAATTTGTAGATCATCTACGTACAGTTACCATGAACCGATGATTAAAATATTTAAAATATGATTGATGGAATGATGTGACGCTTAAAACACTTCCTTGTGGAACCACCTTCTTCCTGGATGAAATGATCAGATAAAATGTTACCAACACGAACTCTAAAATAACGAACAGATAAAAAGTTTTTTAATAAAAATAGGCAAGTTTTCTTCGGGCCTTGAGTGGGTACAGACCTGGTAGACAATATGCCATGTCTCCATGTTCCGGAACCGACCCCAATATCGATAGAAACTAAATGATTACGTTTTGCAAAAGCAACGATTCTAGTTTCCAGACTACAACATTATCAATAGTGCACCTCGCGTCGAAAGCCACTTTGAAAGAAATACATTTGTTAATTTCCAGGTAGAGGAGCCTTCTGTTGAACATTTTTTCAAACAATTTGCAGAGGCAGACAGCAATGACGTCTTTGGATTCTTGGGTCCTTATCAGGTTTGAGAATTGGAACGACCGTCGCCATTCTCCAAGAATTAACGTGTGTTCTGCCATCCTATTGTATAATATGAGAGGTTTGATAAAGAAACACGGAAATTTTTGTCATTGAGTATGAAATATTATCAGACCAGGGAATTGTGGGTTTCATGCAAGGCATTTTTCAACTCAAACCGTAAAATCAGAGTTTTAGAAAAACTGGAAGACCAAAATTAATTTTATTTTTCTCTAGAGTAGATGTAAAAGAAGATTTATAGTTCGTGCTAGATGAAATACAGCAAAGGAAGCAGCATGTGTTTGAAATATCTATTGAGAAGAGATTAAATTTTGTAGGCAAAATAGGTATCTTTTTTGATAGAACCCAGAACCGTACTTTGACCATAGAGACTGGAGTAGACCGGTGAAAACATAACAAACTTTTCCCAAAACCCTTGGTGTCTGAGAATACGCCGGAAAATAGCTTTGCATTTCTATTGTCTTTTCAGTGGAGGACCGCCTGAAGATATTGAAGGCTTTGCGCTTTTCTTTATAAGCGACAAATGTTCCACCATGTTTAGATGGTGGACGCCCAGATTTAGGAATACAAATTAGCAGCAGAAATGATGACATTCGTGATCAGTTTAAAGCATCGTCAATACAGTTTTGTTCGACCATGGAGGAGCTAGAAGAAAAAGTCGTCCAACCGAATTGAATGTACCGATACTCCGTTGGGAGGAGAATATTATGAGACAGAATGAGGAAACATGGACTTTGTAAAGATAATTTCTACAGTAACCAGTGAAGTAGATGTTTGGTGAGCATATGGAAATCTAGGCTATGAAAAGTATTGAGGGTTGGTGAAATAGGTAACTTCAATGTATAGAATGCATTATGGTCAGAGGTGAATTTCAATTGTACCACGGTTATTTGTTGGAACGACCCCACAGAGTGCTATGGCCTGGAAATCACAAGAATATAGTTGGGACTGGAAATTAATTCATTGAGACTATTAGGGTTGATTGTGGAGTTTGGAGGTAAGTATATACCATATGGTAATAAGATAATTAATATGAATTCTTTACGGCAACAGCCTGAATCTGTTTGAAGTACAATGAGTTGTGGGGTAATCGTGGAGGAGTAGAGCCACTCCGAAGGCCATAAAAATCTTTCCTGAAGGTGCTAATACGTGTTCCGGAAGCGTCATGAGGAAAGTTTCCTGGAGAAGCAACAC
The DNA here is from genome assembly GCA_032207245.1 of Pardosa pseudoannulata. Lineage (NCBI taxonomy): Eukaryota > Metazoa > Arthropoda > Arachnida > Araneae > Lycosidae > Pardosa > Pardosa pseudoannulata. Next base: position 160,645,732 of record CM063506.1, on the reverse strand, counting down.
AAATGATACTTGTTAATAAGACACGGATATCGGAGTTGTGGTGAAAACCATGACAGTTCCAAGAAAGCAAAGACATAAAGAAGAAAAGAAAAAAGAGAGTGGTCTAACGTGGGGGTGCGGGCACACAACCGCCTGAGTCGTCGAGTTATCAGTTAGCATGCCCTCATCACTGGAGGACACAAAAAGTTTTCCGCAGACTCCTGAATTAGGAACCTGAGGAGGAAGAAATCGGATTTGGATAATGGTTTTTTTGTACGATCTATAAACTGAGCAACCTTCTTTGGATTGGCAGGAGGATTATTCGGACCGACTTTGTGGCTCGGATATTGCTTTTTGGGGGGTTAGAGGTTAAATTATTTGCATTAGGTAATTGTTTAGAAGGAAATTCTGTAACGGAGACTTTATTAATAATTTGCTTTGTGATAATTCAGTTTTACCGCAAGTCTTCATAGATTTAGAGGACGACTGAAGAAAAGGAAACTCCAGGCTTTGGACAGCGCGTGAACTATTTTACGGGCTTCGATATGAAATATTGTTTTCTGTTAAATACTCTTTTTCGAATTGCCGATCGCCCGGGAGAAAGAGGATGTGCACCTTTGCAGTTCACGCATAAATTTGTTTTAGTTCTGGAGTCGTGCCGACATCTCCACAACGAGCACAGGTAACGGATACCACGACACGACGCTTGGAATGTATCGCTGGCCTGAAAACAACGAAGAGGATTTGGAATGTAAGGGCGGACGTCTTTTTAAGAAAGCTCGAATAAATTAGAGGGGAGTTTGGACATCAAACGTCTTTTGAGTGCTTAGTTTTGATGGTTTGAATCACGACAATAGTTATTCGTCGAACTCCAACAACCCTTGGCTATTAAGATTTTCAAAGAACTCAGCCTCTGGGACGTTGTATAAATCTGACGTTCCGAACCACCTTTTGAAAAATTTGAGGAACCTAGGAGTAAGAAACAAATGAGCCTAAAGTAGTCCGGAACAAGGATTTAGTGGGGAGAGGAAACTTATAACAAGAGATCACCAGATTTAAAATCGATTCCTCACCTATTACAGACTTTATTGTTTTGTATTAAAATGGAGAAACAGAGTAAACTTCCTTCTATATTATTTTTCACAATAAAAACGAGCTTTTTCGTTTGCAATCCGACCACGTGCTCTTGTTGAGGGGAGTTTGGATGTTTTTGAGAACCCTTTAGAAAAAATAATGTTCGGATCCGACGGCACCACCCCTTGAGTGGGGAGCAGAAACCTGCACCAGTGCTAGCCGGGATCTATACGATCACAGGTACTTCTGAAACACAGACCAAAATTAACGTCTTAGTCCAAGCCGAAACGACCAGCCGATTGAGACATGGAGGACCAGTATGTACCTCCCGTTTACACGAACCGACCCGTGTGGAAACTAGAAAGAAATTCCATAAAAGATGATTTTCCCACGGGAAGTCCCCTCAATTACCAGGATCCTATTTCCGGACACTCTCCACGAGGCAAACACGTGGCAGAACAGTTCGCGAGAGGCTATGTTCAGGACGGAACATAGCATCACGAGAAATCCTCACTCTCCGAAGAGGACCCACAACGAGGGGGAAAAGAAAGATAAAGTAGAAGACGAGAGAGGGGAAAAAGAAAGAGATTAAAGTTCGCTGGGTACCTCGGGAGGACACTGGAGGACCTAAAACTAAAAAAACCTTTGATGTGATGAGACCCCTTGAGAGAGACCTGGAGAAGACCGCGTAAAACAGTCCTTTTAAGGGCTAAATTAACGTCTTTGTTCCGGAACCGACCCCTTGAGTGGGGGAGGAGACCTGGAGAAGACACTAAAATAACGTCTTTGTTCCGGAACCGACCCCTTGAGTGGGGGAGGAGACCTGGAGAAGACACAAAATAACGTCTTTGTTCCGGAACCGACCCCTTGAGTGGGGGAGGAGACCTGGAGAAGACCGCGTAAAACAGTCCTTTTAAGGGCTAAATTAACGTCTTTGTTCCGGAACCGACCCCTTGAGTGGGGGAGGAGACCTGGAGAAGACACAAATGAACGTCTTTGTTCCGGAACCGACCCCTTGAGTGGGGGAGGAGACCTGGAGAAGACCGCGTAAAACAGTCCTTTTAAGGGCTAAATTAACGTCTTTGTTCCGGAACCGACCCCTTGAGTGGGGGAGGAGACCTGGAGAAGACACAAATGAACGTCTTTGTTCCGGAACCGACCCCTTGAGTGGGGGAGGAGACCTGGAGAAGACACAAAATAACGTCTTTGTTCCGGAACCGACCCCTTGAGTGGGGGAGGAGACCTGGAGAAGACACAAAATAACGTCTTTGTTCCGGAACCGACCCCTTGAGTGGGGGAGGAGACCTGGAGAAGACCGCGTAAAACAGTCCTTTTAAGGGCTAAATTAACGTCTTTGTTCCGGAACCGACCCCTTGAGTGGGGGAGGAGACCTGGAGAAGACACAAATGAACGTCTTTGTTCCGGAACCGACCCCTTGAGTGGGGGAGGAGACCTGGAGAAGACACAAAATAACGTCTTTGTTCCGGAACCGACCCCTTGAGTGGGGGAGGAGACCTGGAGAAGACACAAAATAACGTCTTTGTTCCGGAACCGACCCCTTGAGTGGGGGAGGAGACCTGGAGAAGACCGCGTAAAACAGTCCTTTTAAGGGCTAAATTAACGTCTTTGTTCCGGAACCGACCCCTTGAGTGGGGGGGAGACCTGGAGAAGACACAAAATAACGTCTTTGTTCCGGAACCGACCCCTTGAGTGGGGGAGGAGACCTGGAGAAGACACAAAGGAACGTCTTTGTTCCGGAACCGACCCCTTGAGTGGGGGAGGAGACCTGGAGAATTAGTGCAAAATAACGTCTTTGTTCCGGAACCGACCCCTTGAGTGGGGGAGGAGACCTGGAGAAGACACAAAATAACGTCTTTGTTCCGGAACCGACCCCTTGAGTGGGGGAGGAGACCTGGAGAAGACACAAAATAACGTCTTTGTTCCGGAACCGACCCCTTGAGTGGGGGAGGAGACCTGGAGAAGACACAAAATAACGTCTTTGTTCCGGAACCGACCCCTTGAGTGGGGGAGGAGACCTGGAGAAGACCGCGTAAAACAGTCCTTTTAGGGCTAAATTAACGTCTTTGTTCCGGAACCGACCCCTTGAGTGGGGGAGGAGACCTGGAGAAGACACAAATGACCCGTCTTTGTTCCGGAACCGACCCCTTGAGTGGGGGAGGAGACCTGGAGAAGACACAAAATAACGTCTTTGTTCCGGAACCGACCCCTTGAGTGGGGAGGAGACCTGGAGAAGACACAAAATAACGTCTTTGTTCCGGAACCGACCCCTTGAGTGGGGGAGGAGACCTGGAGAAGACCACGTAAAACAGTCCTTTTAAGGGCTAAATTAACGTCTTTGTTCCGGAACCGACCCCTTGAGTGGGGGAGGAGACCTGGAGAAGACACAAAATAACGTCTTTGTTCCGGAACCGACCCCTTGAGTGGGGGAGGAGACCTGGAGAAGACACAAAATAACGTCTTTGTTCCGGAACCGACCCCTTGAGTGGGGGAGGAGACCTGGAGAAGACACAAAAAAACGTCTTTGTTCCGGAACCGACCCCTTGAGTGGGGGAGGAGACCTGGAGAAGACCGCGTAAAACAGTCCTTTTAGGGCTAAATTAAACGTCTTTGTTCCGGAACCGACCCCTTGAGTGGGGGAGGAGACCTGGAGAAGACACAAAATAACGTCTTTGTTCCGGAACCGACCCCTTGAGTGGGGGAGGAGACCTGGAGAAGACACAAAATAACGTCTTTGTTCCGGAACCGACCCCTTGAGTGGGGGAGGAGACCTGGAGAAGACACAAAATAACGTCTTTGTTCCGGAACCGACCCCTTGAGTGGGGGAGGAGACCTGGAGAAGACCACGTAAAACAGTCCTTTTAAGGGCTAAATTAACGTCTTTGTTCCGGAACCGACCCCTTGAGTGGGGGAGGAGACCTGGAGAAGACACAAAATAACGTCTTTGTTCCGGAACCGACCCCTTGAGTGGGGGAGGAGACCTGGAGAAGACACAAAAAAACGTCTTTGTTCCGGAACCGACCCCTTGAGTGGGGGAGGAGACCTGGAGAAGACCACGTAAAACAGTCCTTTTAGGGCTAAATTAACGTCTTTGTTCCGGAACCGACCCCTTGAGTGGGGGAGGAGACCTGGAGAAGACACAAAATGAACGTCTTTGTTCCGGAACCGACCCCTTGAGTGGGGGAGGAGACCTGGAGAAGACACAAAAATAACGTCTTTGTTCCGGAACCGACCCCTTGAGTGGGGGAGGAGACCTGGAGAAGACACAAATGAACGTCTTTGTTCCGGAACCGACCCCTTCAGTGGGGGAGGAGACCTGGAGAAGACCACGTAAAACAGTCCTTTTAAGGGCTAAATTAACGTCTTTTTTCCGGAACCGACCCCTTGAGTGGGGGAGGAGACCTGGAGAAGACACAAATGAACGTCTTTGTTCCGGAACCGACCCCTTGAGTGGGGAGGAGACCTGGAGAAGACACAAAAACGTCTTTGTTCCGGAACCGACCCCTTGAGTGGGGGAGGAGACCTGGAGAAGACACGTAAAACAGGACCTTTTACAGCTAAATTAACGTCTTTGTTCCGGAACCGACCCCTTGAGTGGGGGAGGAGACCTGGAGAAGACACAAAATGAACGTCTTTGTTCCGGAACCGACCCCTTCAGTGGGGAGGAGGAGACCTGGAGAAGACACAAATAAGGACTAAATTAACGTCTTTGTTCCGGAACCGACCCCTTGAGTGGGGGAGGAGACCTGGAGAAGACACAAATGAACGTCTTTGTTCCGGAACCGACCCCTTGAGTGGGGGAGGAGACCTGGAGAAGACACAAATGAACGTCTTTGTTCCGGAACCGACCCCTTGAGTGGGGGAGGAGACCTGGAGAAGACCGCGTAAAACAGTCCTTTTAAGGGCTAAATTAACGTCTTTGTTCCGGAACCGACCCCTTGAGTGGGGGAGGAGACCTGGAGAAGACACAAAATAACGTCTTTGTTCCGGAACCGACCCCTTGAGTGGGGGAGGAGACCTGGAGAAGACACAAAATAACGTCTTTGTTCCGGAACCGACCCCTTGAGTGGGGGAGGAGACCTGGAGAAGACCGCGTAAAACAGTCCTTTTAGGGCTAAATTAACGTCTTTGTTCCGGAACCGACCCCTTGAGTGGGGGAGGAGACCTGGAGAAGACAAAAATGAACGTCTTTGTTCCGGAACCGACCCCTTGAGTGGGGGAGGAGACCTGGAGAAGACACAAAATAACGTCTTTGTTCCGGAACCGACCCCTTGAGTGGGGGAGGAGACCTGGAGAAGACACAAAATAACGTCTTTGTTCCGGAACCGACCCCTTGAGTGGGGGAGGAGACCTGGAGAAGACCACGTAAAACTGTCCTGTTAGGGCTAAATTAACGTCTTTGTTCCGGAACCGACCCCTTGAGTGGGGGAGGAGACCTGGAGAAGACACAAAATAACGTCTTTGTTCCGGAACCGACCCCTTGAGTGGGGGAGGAGACCTGGAGAAGACACAAAATAACGTCTTTGTTCCGGAACCGACCCCTTGAGTGGGGGAGGAGACCTGGAGAAGACACAAAATAACGTCTTTGTTCCGGAACCGACCCCTTCAGTGGGGGAGGAGACCTGGAGAAGACCACGTAAACCAGTACCTTTTAGGTCTAAATTAACGTCTTTGTTCCGGAACCGACCCCTTGAGTGGGGGAGGAGACCTGGAGAAGACACAAATGAACGTCTTTGTTCCGGAACCGACCCCTTGAGTGGGGGAGGAGACCTGGAGAAGACACAAATGAACGTCTTTGTTCCGGAACCGACCCCTTGAGTGGGGGAGGAGACCTGGAGAAGACCACGTAAAACTGTCCTGTTAGGGCTAAATTAACGTCTTTGTTCCGGAACCGACCCCTTGAGTGGGGGAGGAGACCTGGAGAAGACACAAATGAACGTCTTTGTTCCGGAACCGACCCCTTGAGTGGGGGAGGAGACCTGGAGAAGACACAAAATAACGTCTTTGTTCCGGAACCGACCCCTTGAGTGGGGGAGGAGACCTGGAGAAGACACAAAATAACGTCTTTGTTCCGGAACCGACCCCTTGAGTGGGGGAGGAGACCTGGAGAAGACACAAATGAACGTCTTTGTTCCGGAACCGACCCCTTGAGTGGGGGAGGAGACCTGGAGAAGACCGCGTAAAACAGTCCTTTTAAGGGCTAAATTAACGTCTTTGTTCCGGAACCGACCCCTTGAGTGGGGGAGGAGACCTGGAGAAGACACAAAATAACGTCTTTGTTCCGGAACCGACCCCTTGAGTGGGGGAGGAGACCTGGAGAAGACACAAAATAACGTCTTTGTTCCGGAACCGACCCCTTGAGTGGGGGAGGAGACCTGGAGAAGACCACGTAAAACAGTCCTTTTAAGGGCTAAATTAACGTCTTTGTTCCGGAACCGACCCCTTGAGTGGGGGAGGAGACCTGGAGAAGACACAAAATAACGTCTTTGTTCCGGAACCGACCCCTTGAGTGGGGGAGGAGACCTGGAGAAGACACAAAATAACGTCTTTGTTCCGGAACCGACCCCTTGAGTGGGGGAGGAGACCTGGAGAAGACACAAAATAACGTCTTTGTTCCGGAACCGACCCCTTGAGTGGGGGAGGAGACCTGGAGAAGACACAAAATAACGTCTTTGTTCCGGAACCGACCCCTTGAGTGGGGGAGACCTGGAGAAGACCGGTAAAACAGTCCTTTTAGGGCTAAATTAACGTCTTTGTTCCGGAACCGACCCCTTGAGTGGGGGAGAGACCTGGAGAAGACACAACTAACGTCTTTGTTCCGGAACCGACCCCTTGAGTGGGGGAGGAGACCTGGAGAAGACACAAAATAACGTCTTTGTTCCGGAACCGACCCCTTGAGTGGGGGAGGAGACCTGGAGAAGACACAAAATAACGTCTTTGTTCCGGAACCGACCCCTTCAGTGGGGGAGGAGACCTGGAGAAGACCACGTAAAAGTACCTTTTAGCTAAATTAACGTCTTTGTTCCGGAACCGACCCCTTGAGTGGGGACCTGGAGAGACCGCGAAAACAGTCCTTTTAGGGCTAAATTAACGTCTTTGTTCCGGAACCGACCCCTTGAGTGGGGGAGGAGACCTGGAGAAGACACAAATGAACGTCTTTGTTCCGGAACCGACCCCTTGAGTGGGGGAGGAGACCTGGAGAAGACCACGCTGAAAAAGGATACTCCGGGGAACCCCCCCTTCAGCTAAAGGGTTAACGAGTCCAATGCAAACTCCTTGGTGGCTAAATTAGCTTCTCTTTGTTCCGCAACCGACCCCTTGAGTGGGGGAGGAGACCTGGAGAAGACACAAAATAACGTCTTTGTTCCGGAACCGACCCCTTGAGTGGGGGAGGAGACCTGGAGAAGACACAAATGAACGTCTTTGTTCCGGAACCGACCCCTTGAGTGGGGAGGAGACCTGGAGAAGACACGTAAAACTTACTTTAGGGCTAAATTAACGTCTTTGTTCCGGAACCGACCCCTTGAGTGGGGGAGGAGACCTGGAGAAAACACAAATGAAAGTCTTTGTTCCGGAACCGACCCCTTCAGTGGGGGAGGAGACCTGGAGAAGACACAAATGAACGTCTTTGTTCCGGAACCGACCCCTTCAGTGGGGGAGGAGACCTGGAGAAGACACGTAAAACAGTAACTTTTAGGGCTAAATTAACGTCTTTGTTCCGGAACCGACCCCTTGAGTGGGGAGGAGACCTGGAGAAGACACAAATGAACGTCTTTGTTCCGGAACCGACCCCTTGAGTGGGGGAGGAGACCTGGAGAAGACACGTAAAACAGTAATTTTTAGGGCTAAATTAACGTCTTTGTTCCGGAACCGACCCCTTGAGTGGGGGAGGAGACCTGGAGAAGACACAAATGAACGTCTTTGTTCCGGAACCGACCCCTTGAGTGGGGAGGAGACCTGGAGAAGACAACGTAAAACAGTCTTTTTAGGGCTAAATTAACGTCTTAGTTCCGGAACCGACCCCTTGAGTGGGGGAGGAGACCTGGAGAAGACACAAAATGAACGTCTTTGTTCCGGAACCGACCCCTTGAGTGGGGAGGAGACCTGGAGAAGACACAAATGAACGTCTTTGTTCCGGAACCGACCCCTTGAGTGGTGGAGGAGACCTGGAGAAGACCATGTAAAACAGTCCTTTTTAGGGCTAAATTAACGTCTTTGTTCCGGAACCGACCCCTTGAGTGGGGGAGGAGACCTGGAGAAGACACAAATGAACGTCTTTGTTCCGGAACCGACCCCTTCAGTGGGGGAGGAGACCTGGAGAAGACACAAATGAACGTCTTTGTTCCGGAACCGACCCCTTGAGTGGGGGAGGAGACCTGGAGAAGACCACGTAGAAAACAGTCCTTTAGGGCTAAATTAACGTCTTTGTTCCGGAACCGACCCCTTGAGTGGGGAGGAGACCTGGAGAAGACACAAATGAACGTCTTTGTTCCGGAACCGACCTCTTCAGTGGGGGAGGAGACCTGGAGAAGACACAAACAGTACTGTCTAAATTAACGTCTTTGTTCCGGAACCGACCCCTTGAGTGGGGGAGGAGACCTGGAGAAGACACGTAATAACGTCTTTTTTGCTAAATTAACGTCGTCCGGAACCGACCCCTTGAGTGGGGGAGGAGACCTGGAGAAGACACAAATGAACGTCTTTGTTCCGGAACCGACCCCTTGAGTGGGGGAGGAGACCTGGAGAAGACCACGTAAAACAGTACCTAGGTAAATTAACGTCTTTGTTCCGGAACCGACCCCTTGAGTGGGGGAGGAGACCTGGAGAAGACACAAATTAACGTCTTTGTTCCGGAACCGACCCTTTGAGTGGGGGAGGAGACCTGGAGAAGACACAAATGAACGTCTTTGTTCCGGAACCGACCCCTTGAGTGGGGGAGGAGACCTGGAGAAACGTAAAAACTTTTAGGTTAAATTAACGTCTTTGTTCCGGAACCGACCCCTTGAGTGGGGGAGGAGACCTGGAGAAGACACAAATGAACGTCTTTGTTCCGGAACCGACCCCTTGAGTGGGGGGCGGAGACCTGGAGAAGACCACGTAAAACTGTCCTGTTAGGGCTAAATTAACGTCTTTGTTCCGGAACCGACCCCTTGAGTGGGGAGGAGACCTGGAGAAGACACAAATGAACGTCTTTGTTCCGGAACCGACCCCTTGAGTGGGGGAGGAGACCTGGAGAAGACACAAATGAACGTCTTTGTTCCGGAACCGACCCCTTGAGTGGGGGAGGAGACCTGGAGAAGACACAAATGAACGTCTTTGTTCCGGAACCGACCCCTTCAGTGGGGGAGGAGACCTGGAGAAGACACGTAAAACAGTAACTTTTAGGGCTAAATTAACGTCTTTGTTCCGGAACCGACCCCTTGAGTGGGGGAGGAGACCTGGAGAAGACACAAATGAACGTCTTTGTTCCGGAACCGACCTCTTCAGTGGGGGAGGAGACCTGGAGAAGACCACGTAAACCAGTACCTTTTAGGTCTAAATTAACGTCTTTGTTCCGGAACCGACCCCTTGAGTGGGGGAGGAGACCTGGAGAAGACCACGTAAAACAGTCCTTTTTAGGGCTAAATTAACGTCTTTGGTCCGGAACCGACCCCTTGAGTGGGGGAGGAGACCTGGAGAAGACACAAATGAACGTCTTTGTTCCGGAACCGACCCCTTGAGTGGGGGAGGAGACCTGGAGAAGACCACGTAAACCAGTACCTTTTAGGTCTAAATTAACGTCTTTGTTCCGGAACCGACCTTTTCAGTGGGGGAGGAGACCTGGAGAAGACACAAATGAACGTCTTTGTTCCGGAACCGACCCCTTCAGTGGGGGAGGAGACCTGGAGAAGACACAAATGAACGTCTTTGTTCCGGAACCGACCCCTTGAGTGGGGGAGGAGACCTGGAGAAGACCACGTAAAACATTCCTTTTTAGGTCTAAATTAACGTCTTTGTTCCGGAACCGACCCCTTGAGTGGGGGAGGAGACCTGGAGAAGACACAAATGAACGTCTTTGTTCCGGAACCGACCCCTTGAGTGGGGGAGGAGACCTGGAGAAGACCACGTAAAACTGTCCTGTTAGGGCTAAATTAACGTCTTTGTCCGGAACCGACCCCTTGAGTGGGGGAGGAGACCTGGAGAAGACACAAATGAACGTCTTTGTTCCGGAACCGACCCCTTCAGTGGGGGAGGAGACCTGGAGAAGACCACGTAAAACAGTCCTTTTTAGGGCTAAATTAACGTCTTTGGTCCGGAACCGACCCCTTGAGTGGGGGAGGAGACCTGGAGAAGACACAAATGAACGTCTTTGTTCCGGAACCGACCCCTTGAGTGGGGGAGGAGACCTGGAGAAGACCACGTAAACCAGTACCTTTTAGGGCTAAATTAACGTCTTTGTTCCGGAACCGACCCCTTGAGTGGGGAAGGAGACCTGGAGAAGACACAAATGAACGTCTTTGTTCCGGAACCGACCCCTTGAGTGGGGGAGGAGACCTGGAGAAGACCACGTAAAACTGTCCTGTTAGGGCTAAATTAACGTCTTTGGTCCGGAACCGACCCCTTGAGTGGGGGAGGAGACCTGGAGAAGACACAAATGAACGTCTTTGTTCCGGAACCGACCCCTTGAGTGGGGGAGGAGACCTGGAGAAGACCACGTAAACACCTTTTAGGGCTAAATTAACGTCTTTGTTCCGGAACCGACCCCTTGAGTGGGGGAGGAGACCTGGAGAAGACACAAATGAACGTCTTTGTTCCGGAACCGACCCCTTGAGTGGGGAGGAGACCTGGAGAAGACCACGTAAAACAGTCCTTTTTAGGGCTAAATTAACGTCTTTGGTCCGGAACCGACCCCTTGAGTGGGGAAGGAGACCTGGAGAAGACACAAATGAACGTCTTTGTTCCGGAACCGACCCCTTGAGTGGGGGAGGAGACCTGGAGAAGACCACGTAAAACTGTCCTGTTAGGGCTAAATTAACGTCTTTGGTCCGGAACCGACCCCTTGAGTGGGGGAGGAGACCTGGAGAAGACACAAATGAACGTCTTTGTTCCGGAACCGACCCCTTGAGTGGGGGAGGAGACCTGGAGAAGACCACGTAAAACAGTCCTTTTTAGGGCTAAATTAACGTCTTTGTTCCGGAACCGACCCCTTGAGTGGGGGAGGAGACCTGGAGAAGACACAAATGAACGTCTTTGTTCCGGAACCGACCCCTTCAGTGGGGGAGGAGACCTGGAGAAGACACGTAAAACAGTAACTTTTAGGGCTAAATTAACGTCTTTGTTCCGGAACCGACCCCTTGAGTGGGGGAGGAGACCTGGAGAAGACACAAATGAACGTCTTTGTTCCGGAACCGACCCCTTGAGTGGGGGAGGAGACCTGGAGAAGACACAAATGAACGTCTTTGTTCCGGAACCGACCCCTTGAGTGGGGGAGGAGACCTGGAGAAGACCACGTAACAGTCCTTTTTAGGGCTAAATTAACGTCTTTGGTCCGGAACCGACCCCTTGAGTGGGGGAGGAGACCTGGAGAAGACACAAATGAACGTCTTTGTTCCGGAACCGACCCCTTGAGTGGGGGAGGAGACCTGGAGAAGACCACGTAAAACAGTCCTTTTTAGGGCTAAATTAACGTCTTTGGTCCGGAACCGACCCCTTGAGTGGGGAAGGAGACCTGGAGAAGACACAAATGAACGTCTTTGTTCCGGAACCGACCCCTTGAGTGGGGGAGGAGACCTGGAGAAGACCACGTAAAACTGTCCTGTTAGGGCTAAATTAACGTCTTTGGTCCGGAACCGACCCCTTGAGTGGGGGAGGAGACCTGGAGAAGACACAAATGAACGTCTTTGTTCCGGAACCGACCCCTTCAGTGGGGGAGGAGACCTGGAGAAGACCACGTAAAACAGTACCTTTTACAGCTAAATTAACGTCTTTGTTCCGGAACCGACCCCTTGAGTGGGGGAGGAGACCTGGAGAAGACACAAATGAACGTCTTTGTTCCGGAACCGACCTCTTCAGTGGGGGAGGAGACCTGGAGAAGACCACGTAAACCAGTACCTTTTAGGTCTAAATTAACGTCTTTGTTCCGGAACCGACCCCTTGAGTGGGGGAGGAGACCTGGAGAAGACACAAATGAACGTCTTTGTTCCGGAACCGACCCCTTGAGTGGGGGAGGAGACCTGGAGAAGACACAAATGAACGTCTTTGTTCCGGAACCGACCCCTTGAGTGGGGGAGGAGACCTGGAGAAGACCACGTAAAACAGTCCTTTTTAGGGCTAAATTAACGTCTTTGGTCCGGAACCGACCCCTTGAGTGGGGGAGGAGACCTGGAGAAGACACAAATGAACGTCTTTGTTCCGGAACCGACCCCTTGAGTGGGGGAGGAGACCTGGAGAAGACCACGTAAAACTGTCCTGTTAGGGCTAAATTAACGTCTTTGTTCCGGAACCGACCCCTTGAGTGGGGGAGGAGACCTGGAGAAGACACAAATGAACGTCTTTGTTCCGGAACCGACCCCTTGAGTGGGGGAGGAGACCTGGAGAAGACCACGTAAAACTGTCCTGTTAGGGCTAAATTAACGTCTTTGTTCCGGAACCGACCCCTTGAGTGGGGGAGGAGACCTGGAGAAGACACAAATGAACGTCTTTGTTCCGGAACCGACCCCTTGAGTGGGGGAGGAGACCTGGAGAAGACCACGTAAAACAGTCCTTTTAGGGCTAAATTAACGTCTTTGTTCCGGAACCGACCCCTTGAGTGGGGGAGGAGACCTGGAGAAGACACAAAATGAACGTCTTTGTTCCGGAACCGACCCCTTGAGTGGGGGAGGAGACCTGGAGAAGACCACGTAAACCAGTACCTTTTAGGGCTAAATTAACGTCTTTGTTCCGGAACCGACCCCTTGAGTGGGGGAGGAGACCTGGAGAAGACACAAATGAACGTCTTTGTTCCGGAACCGACCCCTTGAGTGGGGGAGGAGACCTGGAGAAGACCACGTAAAACAGTCCTTTTTAGGGCTAAATTAACGTCTTTGGTCCGGAACCGACCCCTTGAGTGGGGGAGGAGACCTGGAGAAGACACAAATGAACGTCTTTGTTCCGGAACCGACCCCTTGAGTGGGGGAGGAGACCTGGAGAAGACCACGTAAAACTGTCCTGTTAGGGCTAAATTAACGTCTTTGGTCCGGAACCGACCCCTTGAGTGGGGGAGGAGACCTGGAGAAGACACAAATGAACGTCTTTGTTCCGGAACCGACCCCTTCAGTGGGGGAGGAGACCTGGAGAAGACCACGTAAAACAGTCCTTTTTAGGGCTAAATTAACGTCTTTGGTCCGGAACCGACCCCTTGAGTGGGGGAGGAGACCTGGAGAAGACACAAATGAACGTCTTTGTTCCGGAACCGACCTCTTCAGTGGGGGAGGAGACCTGGAGAAGACCACGTAAACCAGTACCTTTTAGGTCTAAATTAACGTCTTTGTTCCGGAACCGACCCCTTGAGTGGGGGAGGAGACCTGGAGAAGACACAAATGAACGTCTTTGTTCCGGAACCGACCCCTTGAGTGGGGGAGGAGACCTGGAGAAGACACAAAATAACGTCTTTGTTCCGGAACCGACCCCTTGAGTGGGGGAGGAGACCTGGAGAAGACCACGTAAAACAGTCCTTTTTAGGGCTAAATTAACGTCTTTGTTCCGGAACCGACCCCTTGAGTGGGGGAGGAGACCTGGAGAAGACACAAATGAACGTCTTTGTTCCGGAACCGACCCCTTGAGTGGGGGAGGAGACCTGGAGAAGACCACGTAAAACTGTCCTGTTAGGGCTAAATTAACGTCTTTGGTCCGGAACCGACCCCTTGAGTGGGGGAGGAGACCTGGAGAAGACACAAATGAACGTCTTTGTTCCGGAACCGACCCCTTGAGTGGGGGAGGAGACCTGGAGAAGACCACGTAAAACTGTCCTGTTAGGGCTAAATTAACGTCTTTGGTCCGGAACCGACCCCTTGAGTGGGGGAGGAGACCTGGAGAAGACACAAATGAACGTCTTTGTTCCGGAACCGACCCCTTCAGTGGGTTAGGAGACCTGGAGAAGACCACGTAAACCAGTACCATTTAGGTCTAAATTAACGTCTTTGTTCCGGAACCGACCCCTTGAGTGGGGGAGGAGACCTGGAGAAGACACAAATGAACGTCTTTGTTCCGGAACCGACCCCTTCAGTGGGGGAGGAGACCTGGAGAAGACCACGTAAAACAGTCCTTTTCAGGGCTAAATTAACGTCTTTGTTCCGGAACCGACCCCTTGAGTGGGGGAGGAGACCTGGAGAAGACACAAATGAACGTCTTTGTTCCGGAACCGACCCCTTGAGTGGGGGAGGAGACCTGGAGAAGACACAAATGAACGTCTTTGTTCCGGAACCGACCCCTTGAGTGGGGGAGGAGACCTGGAGAAGACCACGTAAAACAGTCCTTTTTAGGGCTAAATTAACGTCTTTGTTCCGGAACCGACCCCTTGAGTGGGGGAGGAGACCTGGAGAAGACACAAATGAACGTCTTTGTTCCGGAACCGTTCTCTTCAGTGGGGGAGGAGACCTGGAGAAGACCACGTAAAACAGTCCTTTTTAGGGCTAAATTAACGTCTTTGGTCCGGAACCGACCCCTTGAGTGGGGAAGGAGACCTGGAGAAGACACAAATGAACGTCTTTGTTCCGGAACCGACCCCTTGAGTGGGGGAGGAGACCTGGAGAAGACCACGTAAAACTGTCCTGTTAGGGCTAAATTAACGTCTTTGGTCCGGAACCGACCCCTTGAGTGGGGGAGGAGACCTGGAGAAGACACAAATGAACGTCTTTGTTCCGGAACCAACCTCTTCAGTGGAGGAGGAGACCTGAAGAAGACCACGTAAACCAGTACCATTTAGGTCTAAATTAACGTCTTTGTTCCGGAACCGACCCCTTGAGTGGGGGAGGAGACCTGGAGAAGACACAAATGAACGTCTTTGTTCCGGAACCGACCCCTTGAGTGGGGAGGAGGACTGGAGAAGACACAAATGAACGTCTTTGTTCCGGAACCGACCCCT
>CM063506.1:160581497-160630460 GCA_032207245.1 Pardosa pseudoannulata | reverse complement strand
CCTTTTTAGGGCTAAATTAACGTCTTTGGTCCGGAACCGACCCCTTGAGTGGGGGAGGAGACCTGGAGAAGACACAAATGAACGTCTTTGTTCCGGAACCGACCCCTTCAGTGGGGGAGGAGACCTGGAGAAGACCACGTAAATCAGTCCTTTTTAGGGCTAAATTAACGTCTTTGTTCCGGAACCGACCCCTTGAGTGGGGGAGGAGACCTGGAGAAGACACAAATGAACGTCTTTGTTCCGGAACCGACCCCTTCAGTGGGGGAGGAGACCTGGAGAAGACACAAATGAACGTCTTTGTTCCGGAACCGACCCCTTGAGTGGGGGAGGAGACCTGGAGAAGACACGTAAAACAGTAACTTTTAGGGCTAAATTAACGTCTTTGTTCCGGAACCGACCCCTTGAGTGGGGGAGGAGACCTGGAGAAGACACAAATGAACGTCTTTGTTCCGGAACCGACCCCTTGAGTGGGGGAGGAGACCTGGAGAAGACCACGTAAAAAATGAACGTCTTTGTTCCGGAACCGACCCCTTGAGTGGGGGAGGAGACCTGGAGAAGACACAAATGAACGTCTTTGTTCCGGAACCGACCCCTTCAGTGGGGGAGGAGACCTGGAGAAGACCACGTAAAACAGTCCTTTTTAGGGCTAAATTAACGTCTTTGGTCCGGAACCGACCCCTTGAGTGGGGGAGGAGACCTGGAGAAGACACAAATGAACGTCTTTGTTCCGGAACCGACCCCTTGAGTGGGGGAGGAGACCTGGAGAAGACCACGTAAAACAGTCCTTTTTAGGGCTAAATTAACGTCTTTGTTCCGGAACCGACCCCTTGAGTGGGGGAGGAGACCTGGAGAAGACACAAATGAACGTCTTTGTTCCGGAACCGACCCCTTCAGTGGGGGAGGTGAACTGGAGAAGACACAAATGAACGTCTTTGTTCCGGAACCGACCCCTTGAGTGGGGGAGGAGACCTGGAGAAGACCACGTAAAACAGTCCTTTTTAGGGCTAAATTAACGTCTTTGTTCCGGAACCGACCCCTTGAGTGGGGGAGGAGACCTGGAGAAGACACAAATGAACGTCTTTGTTCCGGAACCGACCCCTTGAGTGGGGGAGGAGACCTGGAGAAGACCACGTAAATCAATCTCTTTTAGGGCTAAATTAACGTCTTTGTTCCGGAACCGACCCCTTGAGTGGGGGAGGAGACCTGGAGAAGACACAAATTAACGTCTTTGTTCCGGAACCGACCCCTTGAGTGGGGGAGGAGACCTGGAGAAGACACAAATGAACGTCTTTGTTCCGGAACCGACCCCTTGAGTGGGGGAGGAGACCTGGAGAAGACCACGTAAAACAGTCCTTTTTAGGGCTAAATTAACGTCTTTGTTCCGGAACCGACCCCTTGAGTGGGGGAGGAGACCTGGAGAAGACACAAATGAACGTCTTTGTTCCGGAACCGACCCCTTGAGTGGGGGAGGAGACCTGGAGAAGACACAAATGAACGTCTTTGTTCCGGAACCGACCCCTTGAGTGGGGAGGAGACCTGGAGAAGACACAAATGAACGTCTTTGTTCCGGAACCGACCCCTTGAGTGGGGGAGGAGACCTGGAGAAGACACAAAATACGTCTTTGTTCCGGAACCGACCCCTTGAGTGGGGGAGGAGACCTGGAGAAGACACACTTGCTGAAAGAGGAAATATGGAACCCGCCTTTTTCAGTCTTTTGAAAGGGGTTAACGAGTCCATATGCACTCTACCTCTGTGGTGGACTTGGAAATGAGTGCCTTTCTCTTAGGTATCAACATTTTTTTTTTTTTAATTTTTTCATTTTACAGATATTCATCGCGCCAAATTTAAGGAATTACACAACTTATGCTTACAAAAATTTGTAAAAATAGTATGAAACTCATTATATCATCTTAGTACCTTCAGCTATTAGTTCAAAATATTTTTACAACAGCTTAAGTTTAGTACATATTCCTGTTTCAAATGCAAAGAATAAATATTTATAGATTAATTACTTTCAAGAAACTCGTGATAATATATAAAGAGAAACTTCTAGATACCTAGAACCTATTTTAGTAATTTATTTATATTTCATCTCTTCCTACGGCGGGAGTGACGAAATTCAACTGTACTAGTTCCGCACTCGTCTGGAGAGTACGTTGCGATTAGTCGCAGGTTGTGACGTTGTGTAAGAGATGCTCGGTGCTCTGCTCGAAATCGCTTGGAGATCCTGTTCTAGATCCGACCCTTATAGGGGAGGTGACCTGGAGGGGTTTCCTTGTCGAACCTGCAAGCACCGAGTTCATCTAGACTCCCAGGACGCAGCTAGCTTCCTCGTTGCCCCGCTGGAAACTGATTGTTTAACAATTAAGCCAATATCTGTTAGTCCGAAACGTCTTTGTTCTGGAACTGACCCCATTCAGTGGGGGAGGAGA
This sequence comes from Pardosa pseudoannulata, assembly GCA_032207245.1. NCBI lineage: Eukaryota > Metazoa > Arthropoda > Arachnida > Araneae > Lycosidae > Pardosa > Pardosa pseudoannulata. The sequence goes on along the minus strand of CM063506.1, from coordinate 160,628,027 downwards.
CCTGGAGAAGACAAACGTCTTTTTTCCGGAACCGACCCCTTCATTGGGGGAGGAGACCTGGAGAAAACCACGTAAAACAGTCCCTTTTAGGGCTAAATTAACGTCTTTGTTCCGGAACCGAACCCTTGAGTGGGGGAGGAGACCTGGAGAAGACACAAATGAACGTGTTTGTTCCGGAACCGACCCCTTGAGTGGGGGAGGAGACCTGGAGAAGACACAAAATATATATATATATATATATATATATATATATATATATATATATATATATATATATATATATATATATATATATATATATATATATATATGTGTATGTGTGATATATATATATGTGTGTGTGTATATATGTGCATGTGTATATGTGTATATATATGTGTATATATATATATGTGTATATATATACACATATACATATATAAATATATATATGTATATAAATATATATGTATGTATATATATATGTATGTATATATATATATGTATGTATATATATACATACATGAGTATTTATATGTATATATATATATATATATATATATATATATATATATATATATATGCGTGTGTGTATATATATATATATGTATACATGTGTGTGTGTATATATATATATGTGTGTGTGTGTATATATATATATATGTGTGTATATATATATATATATATATATATATGTGTGTGTGTGTGTGTGTGTGTGTGTGTATATATATATATATATATATATATATGTGTGTGTGTGTGTATGTGTATATATATATATGCAGGGATGTTGCGCCCCTTCAAGCATTTCGTAGGAGTTTTCGGAGCAGCAAAACTAAGTTTGTAGCAGGAGAAAGCATTTTCGTAGCAGTCAAAATCTTGATTTGGAGCAGGATATAGTGTTTTTGTAGCAGTTAAAGTAACGATTTAAAAAATAAACTTAACTTTGTGAATGATTGGTTAATAGCATTCGGAACGGCCAAATATTCAATAATTTCTGATATGATTTGTTGGTTTTGTATATGCAGTATACATATATTTCTATGTAATTAGTATAATCATATAAAAGATTATAAAGTATTAGCATTAAAAACCAAAGCTAAAGAATTACTAGTAAGGTTCCTTATTACAGCTTCAGTACGAATTGATTTGTTAACAAGAAAGTATTCTTTACAGCATGATGCTTAAAGAGTTATTACACATTACAAGCAATATCAGTAGGATATTTACTTTTCATTCACAAAATCAAATGAAATAGCACTAAAAAAGGACCGAATAGGAGAGGAAAGCCATCATTTTCTCTTCAGTGTAACGTAAAAGATATATCAAGTGTTTTTTTGGTCAAGATCATAAAGAATGTACTTAGTGGTAAAGATAATTTTATCTTTCAACGTGTTGGCTGAGTTCTGAATACGGATTAGTTTCACACAGGAGAATAATTCCCAAGGTGGGAAGATGCAGATGAACATCACTACTGCATTACAAAAGACAGTACTTACAGATGAAGATACAGATTAAGAGGTGTAAATAGAAGATAAAATGAACAGCAAAAAATAAATGACGTTTTGTGCATTGCTACTCCAGCCTTTAAAAGTTATTTTGATGAGTTTCGTCTCTCCATTTATTGCAAAACAATCGATGAGCCTAAAAATCCCAATTCCAAGTAATTTATTTTTATTTTTATTTATTTTTTACTCTTTGAAAATAAAATAAAATATTTTGCATGAACACCTTCAGCAAGGTGATACATAAGACTTCTCCCCCTAATGCTCTTTCAAGATTAGGTTACCCAGGGTGGTCACGAAAAATGCACTCCAATATTCCCTCATTTCTAAATTATTTTTGTAAAATAATTGCATTTAAACTACTTTATTTTAAATTAACTAAATATAATTAAAAACTGAAAAATAATGAGACAAAATGAAGCTTCCAATGCTGATATGAGTAATTTTAGGCATCCAATTACAACTGTTATATTAAATAATTAGCTATTTAAATATTTAAGGTATCCGTCTACATTCGGAGAACTTTTTTCTTTAAACGTAGAAAACTAGTTCATGTTTTTATATTTTTATATTTATTTTTTATATTACCATAGAGAATTGCACTTAAAAAATTTATTCCTGGAGAAGTTTTTATAAAATTTCTAATAAATGAAGAAAATTTAGTAAAAAAATTGGGTTTTTTTTCAAAAGGTCTAATTTTTTAATAAATTAAATTATTTCAATATTTTTTGATGCAACACATTTCTTATACACTGGACTAATGAATCACCTAAAATCTTTGCTTAATTTACATTTGGCAAAAAATTTCGGTCCTTCAAAATCATACACATTGAATTTTTAACGAATTTTCATTACCTTTATATCTAACTATGAGTGTAACATCATTAAAAATTATCAAAATTTAAAGCTTTAATGTCATTCATTAGTAAATACTATCAAAAGCATTCATAATAATTTTCAACAAAATATTTTAAGAACTTTTTGAGAAATTACATTTCAAGTTTCAATATTTTATTAAAAATACCCTTCTGAGAAAAATGCATTTAAAGTTTAGGAAAGCAACTTTAACACTTTAAAAAAATTAAAATACATGTTTAAAATTCCCCACACTTTCTTGCTTCAAAACTTTCTAATTGCCAAGTTGCTAATTATTAAAAATACTAAAATTTTTTTAAGTAATCTTTGAAAATTTAAAAAGTTTTGTCCAGAAAATGCTCATTAAATTCACAACTTTCGGTTCCGAAGTCACTCTTCCGTTTTGTTTTGACAGTTGTCACTGATGTTTAAACATCTGTAACTTTTCTTTAAAATGCCGTAAAGACAAAACAAAAACAGATTTAGAATCCTAAAAGTTGAAATTTTACAATAAATAAAAAAATTATGATTTTTGACAAAAAATGACTTTTTTAACGCAGACAGATACTTTATAGTTATATAAAATTATTCATTTTATTTTTCTCTAACTTTATTTATTTTAATTTCGCTGCATTTTTTTAAAATTAATCAGCATCCTTTTATATCCTTTACGAGATCCTACACTGAATTTGCATTTCACTATAGTATGCATTACGACTGGGCGATGTATCGATATATCGTGAAATATCGATAAAGAGTACTCCATCCAGACACTGATTTCCAAACTTTGAGTTCGGATCAAGATGTGAGCGAACTCTTATATAGCTAAACTGATAGGCGAACTCTGATGTGAAATCGTTTTTCCGGTATCATAACAGTATTAGAATATACGAGGCATAGAGTTCCTAAAAGTCACGTTCCGACATATAAACATAATCTTTCTGATTTTACAACTTCTAGTTACATAGCGCATGCGCAATGAAACGTTCTTTTATATAAACGCCAAACGATGGCCAAATGGATAAAGCGTTGCTATTCGGTACCGGAATTCGCGGGTTCGAATTCCACTATTGGTATGGATATTCGTAGTCATTCGAATCGGCTTTAAGCAGAAGGTGACGGTCTCATTAGCGCAGCAGTAGACTGTAGCACTCCAACTAACTGATATTTGAACATCCGATTTTGCAACACTGAGAAAGAAACGCGGTATATCAGGGAACAACAATTTATCTACATCGCGAAATCGTCCTAATTGAAGAATCCCGATAAACATTGGAAATAAATAAAAGAGAAACGCACAGAAATGAGGAAAACCTCGACGATTCAAGGGAAGAGTACTGGTCCCCCAGAGGATGAAAATCTCATATCAAGTGATAAGTCTCACCAATATACGCGAATCTCTTTCCAATTTCGAAAGATTTAGAAATAACATAAAAAAAAAGCAGAATTTTCTAAAATAATTGGAAGTTTCCACAGGCGCACTAAAATTTGCAAAAGAGAGCAGAAATCGGCTGTAGAAATCAAGTAGAACTCCACCAAAAAGCGGAAAATGTCTCTATCGTTGTACATGCTATAAACGTATTTCTTTTCGTTGGGCACAATTTTAATTGAATTTTTTTTTGTCAATCTTGAGTCTGCAGTACGAAAGAGTAGCAGTATGTCTGAAGAATGAAATTCTTTCTTATTTCATGCACTTTTACCTGACAAAGTAGGAAAAATAAATATGACATATTCACTCTAAAGTCTAGGATTCAGCGACGTTCGGCGGGAAAAATTCGTCTCCGATTCGTAGAACTAACGTAATTAAAAAACGTGCAAAAACTTGTAAAAGGGCGCAGTTTCTTCTAAAATACCGTTTTTGGAGCAGATATCGGAATTTGGCGCAATTGGCGCAGCCGCAACATCCCTGCATACGATTTTCACATGCAAATGTACCGTACATTGTACCACTAAACCGTACAAATTGAAATATATAAACTGCATATTTAGTTATTACAATTCTGTGTATTGATTTTATTCTAAACGATTTTTGAGTAACGCATAGACATGCAAACTTTCAGAATACAATGATTGCATTTAAAAATTTTACCGTTTTTGTAAAGCAACAATACAAATATTTATAGTGTGATGTTGGTCACCCATAAATGTTAACAAAATAATGATTGTAATATCAATAAAATGAAAACACATACCACATTTGCTATAAACTTATATAGCAGAAAATTGTTATTTATTATCAAATGGCATTAGTATCAATGTTTGGTTAGAAGCACTACAGTCAGGGTATCTGCCAAAAAAATTTTTTCAAATCCATGACTTTCCCTGATTTAGCAGATCATTTTCCATGACTTTAAAAAGCTTTCGTTTAAGTATATATGAATAAAACTTCTGATGTACATACAAATAAAATATATGCTTTTAGAGAAATTATAGGAATTTTATCATAAAAAAACTATAAACTTACTTTATAAGTGTTAATAAACTCGCATACATAAAAATAAATTGTTGTATTTACATACCTAAGTTTAATCCTATAGCAATTTTTCAATCAAAATGTTTCCAATTTGAATTCAGGGTACTTTGGTATTATCCAGGTGACCATGAATAATAGCCAAATATAAACCTATAATGTTTATATACAATATCCCTAGAGATAAACTTATATTTTGCGCAAAAATCTCAACTAATTTTTATTAAAAAAAAATTATTATATTAATAAAATTTTAATCTACAATTTAAGAAAAAACCAGAATAATATACATTTACACACCCATTAAGCTTTCTTGCTTTGAGTTTTCTTGGCAAACAAATTTTACTTGGCAATAGGGTCAATAGGAATAAATACCAAACTCAGTAACTTCAGCCAAATGACAAGTAAAAATAGAATTAAACAATTCAATGCATTTTTATTTAATCGGTAGTTTAGCAGATCCATGACTTTTACTCATTTTACTTGAAAAATCAAGACTTTCCATGACAAAATTAATCCATTGTCAAATCCATGATTTTCCAGGTGCACGGAAACCATGTACAGTACTTTTTTGCAAACACGAGGGATGATGAGGCCAGAACCTACAACTTAAAGCCAATTCTGAAAGGCTACGAACACTCATGATTCAATGGGATTCGAAGCAACAAACTCAGGTACCAAAAATCAGCAAACTATTCAGCCATCATTGATTATAAACTAAGCAAGGGTATCTGCCAAAATAAAATTTTTCAAATCCATGACTTTCCATGATTTTAGCAGATCATTTTCCATGACTTTAAAAATATTTTATTAAAGTATACAAATAAAACTTCTGATGTACATACAAATAAAATGTATGCTTTCAGAGAAATTACAAGAATTTATGAAAAAAAAAAATACTTTATAAATGTTGATAAACTCATATATATATATATATATATATATATATATATATATATATATATAAATTGTTGTAGCATCAACATAACTAAGTTTAATCATAAAACAATTTTCTACATGCAATCAAAAAATTTCCAATTTGAATTCAGGGTACTCGATAATAATCGAGGTGACCATGAATAATAGTTAAACCCTATAATGTTTATATATAATAGCGCTAAACTTATATTTTGTACAAAAATCTTAATTCTTATTAAATAATAATTATTATTATATTAATAAAAACTTAATCTATAATTTAAGAAAAAACCAAAATAATATACTTACATATTTACCCAGCTATTAAGCTTGCTGGCTTTGAGTTTCCTTGGCGAAGAAGTTTTACTTGGCAATAGGGTTAATGGGATAATATATAAGTAACAAACTCAGCCATATGACAAGTAAAAATAGAATAAAATAATTCAATGCAATGATTTTGCCAAAATATTTAGCGCCTCACAATCAATAACAATTATTAACATTTCTAAATAAATCTCAAAATTTAATAACTTAAAATAAAAATCACTTATTTACTGAAACTCCTAGTAACTCTTTACAGTAAAGATTTCCTCTTTTCCTCCAAAGTAGGAATTTTCGAAATGCTGTGAACATCCATGCCAGCAGTGGGATTCAAACCCACGAACTCCCATGCCAAAGAGCATTGCCCTGCCCATTTAGCCATAGCTCGGCCGAATGTGCAGGGCATTGCTCTTCAGTCAGCCTGATATTTGTTATGGCATTGTTATCACATAATCACTGTTACTGCTACTTTGCCATTCTAAAACCAGTTCTTTCATGTTTAACAAATTTCTCCCTTTATATTTTAAATGAGCTGGATAAGCTATCATAACATTTAATTGGAAATTAAAAGCAAAAATAATAAATAAATAACTGTGCAAGGGAAAAAAGACAACCCCCTAAAAAAAAGGGTTATGCATAATTTTATATAAGAAAAACCTTTCACATATAAAAGCAGCTATAAAACTTTTCCCACATTTATAAAAAAAATATTAAATTTAATAAAGCAGGGGAGGAATTTTATAGCCCTTTCAAGCAATGGGCAAATCATTTTATAGCATTCTTTAAAGCTGTTTAATACACTAATGACAATAGATTCTCTACCTTAATTACCCTATTAGCTCTTATTACTTCATTCCCTGTCCCTCTTGTTATATGTTGTGCTGTAAAGTGATGTGTTGTATTAAAAAGAATAAATAAATAAATTTTTTAAATGTGTATTTTTATTATGGAGCAGGATAGTATACCTAACTGTGTTTGATGTTTAATATTTGACTGTAAGACTCCATCTAGTGTTTTGCGCCGTGTATACTAACCACAATTTTCTTTTCAGGATGTTAATCTGATATTTTGTATCTTTACAGGTACTTATAACATAAGTCACAGCTCTCACTAATTTCTCCTTACCCACCTTCTAATGACCGGCACCTCTAAACTCCTTTTCTAAATTTTTAAACTTAATAATACCTTACAGTTTTTTCTCTGCTTACTGTTTACCTTTAGAATCGGGGATAAAATCGTCTGGCTAAGGAGCCCCATAACTGTCAATTTATATTGGAGAAAGTTTAATACACTAACTAGTAAAGTGGGGAGCATCATAGATAAGCCAAAGAGCTTAACTATGATTGCCACAGTATGTGCCATAAAGAGCCTGTAAAGCTTCATCAGAATGGCTTGAGGAATGGTGTTGGTCTTATTGGTCACTGCACCCTCAGAAGGAATCTTATCTTGATGTAGATCAGTTCTGATCCTTTGTGCCGTGGTTGCTGTCTTGAGGAGAAACTCACCACATTTTATGTGATTACGAGTTTTTCCGTTGGTTTGAGTACCTACCTTGTTTGCTGCCTTCTTGAGCCTTGGAAGTTATAGAATATTTCTGTCAGCTGTCTGCTGATGATTGCTTCAGTCACAGGCCTCTAGCAGTCTGCTGATTGCTTCAATCACAGGCCTCTAGCTGTCTGCTGATGATAGCTTCAGACATAGGCCTCTAGCTGTCTGCTGATGATTGCTTCAGTCAGACCTCTAGCTGTCTGCTGATGATTGCTTTCGTCACAGGCCTCTTTCCTTATTTTAATCCTGGTACAGAGATCACTCCTTTGGCAATTCAAAAAATTTTATCTCAAACCTCATGAAATTTTGAAAAATTTCCCAATTTTTTTAAATTTTGAAAAATGGACCAATATTTCCCAATATTTTAAAGCATTCTAACAACTTCCTGACATTTGGTTACCCTGGAAGTTACTAACAAGTTAAATCAAATAAGTTCAAAGAACAAAGAAATATCAAAAACTTGATTTTATTTTTACATCCCAATTTAGAAACAAAGCATAGAGAAACAATTCTAAAAATAGCATGAAAGTTAAAAATGTACAAAACATTATTAGCAGATTTCGTATACATGATTGAATTGTAAATGAAAAAAAGAAAAATTACAAACAGAATGAAAAATTAACAATTAGCTACTTATGAAAAAACAAACTTTGCAGATTACAAAAATGAAAGCAGAAATGTACATACATTTTTAAGGATAAGAAAAGGACAGTAACACCAATTTTTTAGAGGAAATATAGCAACCATCTGGTACATATTCTATAAATTATGAAATTATACAGCTTTTCTACAAGTAAAAACAACCCAAAAAATTCAGTTGCTGCCCTGTTCTAATTATGAAAAAAAAAATATTATTCTGAGTACAAAATTGTTTTAATTTTCTTGAATATGCAACTTGCAATTCTAAAGTAGATTTTATGATGATGATTCCGTAGTAAAAGACTCTTCTAAATACCCTACAAAGTGTTCATTTGTTTCTTGCTGTTGGACTACCACGGCTGGAAGGGATGATGAATCAGGTAAGAGTGATTTAGTATCATTTAAACATGAAGATATATTATTGTCTAAATTTTCAGTTTCATCTTTCTCAAGTGTTAGGATGTTACACGACAACCCCATATTTTTTACTTCAGTTACTATCAGTTCATCAATTACAGTGGCACTTATGGTATTGGTTTCAGAACAGACGTCAATGTTAACAAGAAAATCAGCTGCCTTTAAAACATTGCTGATTGATTCAAAAATTTCATTAGTCGCATCAACATCAGTAAAAGGTATATGGCATGGAATCGCATAAGCTGGCTGTAGGCAATGTTCTGGTAACAAGAAACACAAATTTTTACAGCCACCAACTATTTCTCCGGTATCAATTAAAAATACCTGAATATCATTACCAGATGATATAACCGACCCTCTGTGCCAGGAATTATTGTAATAGGCAGCATAAATACCAGATTCTACTACATTAGTTATAGAGTCTTCTAACTTATAGCTAGTTTGCATGATTTCATACAATGATAAATAATCACTAGAAAATAAAGTCAAAGTGATAAAAATTTCTACAGTCTTTGAGTTAATATTTAGAAATGAAAGTTTGGCTCGATATGATCCTTGTTCTAAGTCCATACTGGGTAACCTTTGAGTAACTAAACTACTTTTTAGTAGCATATTTATGACACTAGAGCCATCAACAAACATATTTATTTTATAGAGTTTACCCCCTTCTAAAATTTTAACGGTACCATGACTGTTCTTTAATTTATCACTCAAAAATGCTTTTGCAGTTTCAGTTTTCTCCAGAGGGCAAAACACACTTGATAAAGTGCACCACACAGCAAATGGCGGGATATTGCTATGTTCACCTTCAATATTTTTTAAATTTGAACTATCTACTTTTGGTACATATTTCCCATAGTCAACAAGCATTACAGTTGTACTATCTTCACTCTTTTGCAGAACTTCACCCCTGCACCATTCATTTTCAAAAAACACCACACAGAAATTATAATTTCCATCATACGCTGCACCTGCAGAAGAGTAAAAGTCCTGCATAGATTGCTTGAGCAGGGAAAATTCTTCTTCGAGATACAAAGGCTGTACTCCGAAAATAACAGAACCATCATTTATTAAAATTTCAGATATTTTTACTTGCACGGATCCTGAGAGCTGGTAAGAATCTTCAATGCCTCTGTTGTTTTCTTTAACAGTATCGTCGGAAGAATTCACCATATCCTGAATACCATCAATATTTTCATTGTGATAATTTACAATATCCTTCTCAAGACAGACATTCACATCTTCAGTTTTTGTATTACCATCAGATTCGTTATTTTCAATGTCTTCATTTGTATCCTTTAAATCTGTTGAATTAGAAACTACAGGTTCAACTCCATCCATATCATATCCTTTGTCAAATATTTTGACTTCAATTTCATCTTTTAAAACCTGATCATTTTCCAAAACTTCTATATCGCATTTTTTACCAGACATTTCCTCTATACTTTGATCTTTTGAAAACTGCTCTTTTTCTACATCATTTTCTTTCTCAGACACTTCAACAACATTTTCATCTGTTGAAAACTGCTCATTTTCTTTAGCTGGAATAACTTTTTCCTCTGTATATTCAGTAGTACTCACTTCAGATAAATTGGTTTCATTGTCCCCCAATTCCTCTTCATTATTACAGTTAGGAATTAAACTTTCATCCTGATTAAATGTATCAAGTTCCTTTTCATCTAATTTTTCACCAAACATATCATTTTCCTTAACCGTATCTTTATTACTTTCATTTGATTCCAAATCAATATCAAGAGATTCTTTTACGTCTTCATAAACTTCCTCAACTTCTTCAGATGGATTTTGAGAATCTTGATTGATTGCAGATTCATTTTCATTACCGATTTTGTCTTCATCAAAAGATAATTCCTCAACTTTTTCATCTCTGATTTCATTTAAGTCTATTAATCCATCTTCACAATTTCTTTCATCCAAACTTTCATCATTTTTAAGTTCAGCCTCCTGTGATTCAAGTTCCTCTTCCAAAGGCTTTGAAATTTCTGACTCATGATATGCTTTGTCATCTAATTTTGATACATCTACCTCTTCTAATTCAGTTTTAATATTTTGTTCTTCGATCACTGATTTATCGAATTTATTATGTTCAGTATCGAGCAAATCAGCAGTTTCATCTACCTCGGCACTTTGTTCAGTGCTACCTAAATCAATTTCTGTGTTTCTTTCATCTATGCTTTCATGATTAATTTCAGGTATAGCTTGCTCAGCTGATTTAGAATCTGGACAAGTAACCACACTTTGGGCATTTTCTTCAATCTCTACTATTCGAATAATGAACGGGTGAACTAATGGATAGGTTTTCTTTAGCTGACATGTAACTATTTTTCCAACTTCCAAACTCTGCATATCTATTTCTTTTACATCACCAGATAGATCATTAAAGGCTTTAATTACACATGGATATAAATATAATGGCTGATGGCATATATCAGTTGGCAAAAGGACTAAATCAGAAACACTAACAACTTTAGTCAAACCAAAATCTACTAAATAAACTGTAATGTCAGCACTCGAAGAGTCAATTATAGATACACGATGCCAATTATCTTCAATTTTAGCAGCATACAACAAATGAGCCTGAACTTCAGATGACATAACATTCAAATCTTGACAAACATGCTGCAGTCTACTCTGAAAAGCATCACGTTCTTGTACTAAATGGGAAGGTAATAAATAAATGACCTCAGACTCTATCTGAAGTACAGTAGCTTTAAACTGGACATCAAGGGCAGTGTTTACAATATACTGCTGAGATACAAGCTGTTCTTTCAGAATTAATTCCAATATGTTAGTGTCACAATCAGAAGCAAGGCACACGACATTCAAAATGCAAAGATCACATACAGCATGAGCATTCTTACAGAGTGTAAACTCAACATGGTCATGGTAAACATACTCATCAAGTGTGTTCTGGAGTTCTACTTCTTTGCTTTTATTAACTTTTAATCCAAAGAGAATGCATTTCACAGAAAATTGGGGAGCCACAGTAAACTCATGTAACAGTTCGTAAATATCAGATCGATCAACAGTTTCACAATTTCCATAATCAATAAATCTTACTTTGACCTTGTCTTTATCACATGACAAAACTTGAGCTCGATACCAATTTTCATCTTCCACATATTTTGTAGCACAGAAATCCATACAAGCAGCATTAGCTAGGTTCCCAGGAGCCTCAGAGTATGCTTCTTGCAATTTCTGCTGTAAGTTTTGCAGTTCATCATCTAAATCAGCAGACACAACATGAAAAACTATCAAGTCATTTTCTACCTCACAAAATTTTACATTCCCAATGATTTTATCAACACCATTAAAGAAACGTTTTGATATTTGAGTTCTATACTCTAAAGATTCATCAACAAATGTCATCTTAGAATTATTCACAAAAGCTTCACATTCAACTACAGGAACTTCTAGATCTTTTGCCAAGCCTTCTTTGATAAACATACTTGCAATGTCACCATTGTAATTTAGCCGAATTTTATAAGGAGAGAATTCACATATTTCCATTTCCATCTCATGTTCCTCTACATAATATTCTTCTAATTTAGCTGTAATTTGTTGCTCCTGGCCTGGAACAGCTTCTATTCCGTACAGACTGCATTCCATTGCTATAGGTGGTATTTTAACTAATTCAGGTGTCAAGGGTCTCAGATTCTGAAGAGAAGTAATTTCTGAATTTCCATAATCAATAAAAGTCACATAAATATTCTCACCATCAACTTCTGTGATAACAGCTCTACACCATGCTTCATCTTCACTATATTTGGCAACACATGGCATTGACACTTTAGGATCTTCTAAAACATCTGGCACACTGGATTTTGAATCTTCAGCCGAGTTTCCATTCGATGCGTACAATATATTTAGGGTAGTCATAACAGTATCCAATTCAGTGCATAGATCAAGAGGTGTAACATAAAACTTGTCATAGCTATCAACATAACATATCTTTACTACAAGTTTTGTTGAACTCAGTTTGCGTTCTGGATAACTCTGATCATTTGGCAGAGAACTGAGAGGATCTTCAATCGGTGGTGGAGCTAGATGATCTTCAGCATATGCTTCATCTGTCTCGGCACAAGATTCAAAATTGGCTAACTCAATATCAACAAGAGACTGAGCAATATCTTTATCTTCTTTAGCTATGTTTACAGTTGCTGGGATATCTTTTGAAATGAAAGTTATGCCCAAACATGATTCAAGCACCATATCCTGGAAAGTGTTGATAGCTTCTTCAGACCATTCATCGGCAGCAGGAACAATACCATTTAACTTACATTTTATGGCCAGAGGAGGAATTTGTAGATGCTTTTCAGTTAAGTCTATAAGAGAATCTTTTGGCACAGTGTCTATGTTTCCATAATCCACAAATAAAACCTCCACAGTAGAGTCTGAAATATTGAAATCGGAAATTTATTATATATATATATATAATTAAAAAACATTAAAAAAAAATCAAAACATTGTTTAAACAATTTTATCAAATATAAAAATAAATAAAAGGAATTCTGTAGTGCTCATGCAAGCAACAAAGCCTTACAAGCATTCTCCTCATTAAGTAAAAATAAATACAGTAATTTCACATCTATAGTCTGCACCATCGTATAATCCACGGGTGTCATTTTTTATTTAAAAAATTTCACAAATCATCAGGTAGTCCACGCCACTAGATAATCTGCAGACTATACATGCAAAAACATGTATTTTAGTATGACAATATTAAATCATTTTAAAAATACAAACCTAAATACAGTAGAGTGCCAAAAACTCTGAATTACACTCAATTAATTCCACTTTTAAAACTTGAAACCATTTCTTCTGCCATAGCTCCGGAGACAAATTTTAACGGTAGAAACACAGCGGCCTACATTTTTTGTTCAAGAACCCAGTTATACTCAATATTATCGCAAATCAAAACTCTGAAAACAAAATAACCCTGTTAAGAGTGATCCTTGTGATGAAATGATCTTTGCCCCTCAACCTTCGATCCTCAACCCATTGACTCGGTGTTGTCAATTGGAGCTGTAAATAGTGACAATCAATATTTTCTTATACTCCAGGACACAATTTAAGATTGTGCTACTCGCTACTACTGATTCGTTCTGCTTTATGGGTTATATTTTTTTTTCATGGTTTATTACCGATACAATACAATGTTTTCTTGACGTCTTGTGAGTTGTGCTTTTATTTACATTAGATCATCGGTAGTTCTCACCAGAGTTGGAAAAAAAAATCATGATTTTTTAAAAAAAATTTAAAAAATCAGATTTATTTGATTTTTTTCTGAATTCTAATTTTAATTATTGTTGTGTTTTTATATTTTTTGCAATATACATGGAATAGTTTGTTATAAGTAACAACTTATCTATCTAGTACATACACTGATTACCTTGATCTAGTCTATACACTGATTACCTAAAATTAAATACATAAATTTTAATCTAAATACATTTCATTATTTAGTAATTGGGTGGTGGAAACTAAATAAGATGTCAATTTAAAGAACAAATTAAATATTCATTTAATGCAAACTATTTATTAAGAAAAAATAATCACGATTATTTCAATATTTTTTAAGCAACAAATTATAGATTTAACTGCTTTAATAAAAACAATAGTTTTGATGCCATATCCACTATTTGTTACGAAGACTAGAACGAACAATACCAAAAGAAGAAACTGTCTTTCCATTCCAGCAGGTGATGCCACGGCTGTTGTTATTTGGTTGACAAACTGGATTTCAAGTTCTGTAATCTCTCTTTACCTCCCATTACATAAAATGGATTCCACTAGTCATTGTACCTACCCTTACTACTTTCTGATAACAACCCCTAAATTCTTGGAAAACACATGCTATCTATTTACACTTATTTACTTATTGGTATTTCTGTGCTGATTCCCAATTCTCCTGTCTTTGGAATATAGGTTTTACAAGAAGTGGAAAAAAAAATGATTTAAATCAATGATTTTTTTAAAAAAAGTTCAACTGATTTAAATCATGCCAACCCTGGTTCTCACGGCTTGCTTTCCTCCCTCTTCCAATTTTGATGATTTGAGAAATAATCAACCAGCAGATAGTCTGCAGACTATACGAAGGAAATTATGGTAGATAAAAATAAAACCTGCAAATAACACTTTGTACAAAAGAACTAAATCAAAGATTTTTTTTCCAATACAGCTAGCAACATAGCCTTTTTTTTTTTGGCCAAACATGGCTACAATGCTGTTATTCATTTAGCATTACCTAGCGAGCATCTGTAACTTAAGGAGCTTAATTATGGACATAAGTAACATTGCCCCCACTGGGTCTTTGTAATTTTTGAAGAGACCAAGTAGAATATCCCAGGCTTGGCCTCCACCTCCAGAAGTACTGTTTTAACCAGGAGGACATTAAGACCATGAATTATTTAACATGCCTCAGCCACCATTAATGAATGCAACAGATCTTTGGATGATTCAAACCTCTAATTCCCAACTCTCTAGTTATGAAACCAATGCTTTGTTGACTGAGCTACCATAGCTCATTATATTAAATACAAGAGGAGGATTGCATATTTTAAGATTTTTACAATTAAATAATGCTTTCCCTGAATTGAATGACAAAAGTATTTGTAACACACTAGAAAAATTATTAGAAGTCATCTTTTGCAGCATGACAAACTGAAACTTTTTTTTATGAAATATGGCAATATAATGCTTGCTGACTTCTAAAAACTAGTGGAACTGATGCATTATGGACAGCAGTCCCGTCTGCCATGTTTTTTTGGTGACCAACAAAAAAATGCATGTTTTGAAAAATCACCAAGTAGAAAAACATGGCAGCGGCATGCGTTTTATGAAAGATCACCAAAACAAACATGGCGGCAGTCACATGGCATATTTGAAACACAACATTAACAGAACTAAACTTTAAAAGAAAAAAAAAAAAAACATTAACAATTTAAAGCATTATTAAAATAAAATTAGCATAATTATTTTTTACATTATTTAAAAAATAAATAACAGATTAGTAATATTTATGATATATATCAACACATATATATCATGATATATATCAACACACAATATATAGCATTTTAATAAGCACTAATGTTATAAAAAATCTAAAATGTGAAGGGGGTTCCCCCCTTACCCCCCTTATAATAAAGGAAATGCAAAATAAATTTAATAACAGATGAAGATTGGAAAGGGTAGCTCCACAAACATTGTTCAACACTCCTAACCTCCCTTAAAAAAACTTGTGAAAAATTCTTTTTTCCAAATACCAGAAAAAAAAAAAACAACTCAGATTGGGAATAGCGTTGTTCCCACACACTTGGAGTTTAGAATGAAATGTAAAACCCACCTCACACCTAAGAATATCCTGAATTTTTTTTTAAGAATTTCAAAAATAGTAAGAACCGAAATAACTACACCTGCCGTAATTAAATTACAAAATCCCAGAAAATAATAACAAAACAAAAATGTTCCAAACCAAAGCATCTTGTTTGATTTAGAATATCCTGATACTTTTTAACAATTTCAAAAATAGTAAGAACCAAAATAACTTCCCCCGTAATAACTAAATTAACTAAATCCCAGAAAATGATAAAAACAACAATAATAATAATAAAATAAATAAATTAAAAAAATAAATAAATACAACTTGACCTACGTGACTGTAAACCAAAAGAACACCTAAGATGCAAATTTCTTGAATAGTGCCAGGTACTGACATCAGAAATCACATGCACCAATGGGGTGCAAGAATGCATTAGAGCTGCCATACCCCACCACCAAAATTCAGGGCAAATACACCAACCCACTCATCGCCCCATAAAATTGCCAAAAACAAAACCCCTCTGCCAAAAAAAAAAACAGCGTCTATAATTTAACTGTACCAAACTAGCATCAGTAAAACTTATCAAGAACCATTGATTGGTAGGTTGCATTTAAGTGGCACAAGTAACTGTAATTAATAAAAGTCAATTGTAATAAAATCTTTATTTTTTTCATTAGATAAAATAAAAAAAACTAATTTTTTCTTTATTAAATTTTATTCTAGAAAACACAAAATTAACCTAAACTTCAAGCTGAATAGCTATCAGATAAAAGAAGAGACAGATCAGGTTATAAACAAGTAGACCTGGGCAGCAAATTAAAAAATTACTTAATGCACTGGAGCTATGTGCTATGTAATATATAAATTAAAACTAGTTAATTAATTATGTATGAATTTGAATATAAAGTACACAATTCAAAATATTACAGCACTTAATTTTGAGAAATAAAAAATTTGATTTTAATTATGACATTTACTAATACTGATTTTGATCAAATTTATTGCAATTTTAATAAATGAGGTTAACTTGTTTTCATTCGTGGAGTACTTTATTTTTTAAAGTCATTCATAATTAACTTTACTAACATAAATAAAGTGTAAAGTTTACAGATAATCTGTAAAGCTTGGCAGGTATAATATTCTATTTGAATAAATACAATCAATAAAATTTTTTTTTCATTTCAAACAATTCATAAAAAATAACATTTATTTGTAGTTTAAACTGAATATTGTCTTTTAATTATGTCAGGCTAGTAGAGAAGCACACATCACCAAATTACAGAATGAAAAAAATTCAATTTAAAATCAATTTTTTGTTATTACTTCAAGTTTTTACTCTGTACATCGTACGAATGAAGTAATAAAAAATAGAGAATCATGTCAGGTTTAATGAAGTGTTAGCAGAATTTTTCACATAAACTCCAGAAAATGTTCCATAACATGCATATTTCTTTGGTTTTAAAAAAATAATTTTATATTTACTATACATTAAAATATAAATTTATTTATACTTGGTTATATCTATTTTTTTTTAAACTGCAGATAGAAAATTATGTGTCAAAAATCGGTTTTGGATATGACAGTTAAAATCAGATAGAATCAATCGTTCAAAACTTGCCAACCCTAACACAAAGCTATACCCTCTAACATTAGCCACTAATTTATAAAACTTCAGTAAAATTACAATACACAAGATTACACAATACAAATATTATCATAACTAGCATATAACACATCATATGACGGGATCAGTAAAGTTTTTAATTTTCCAGAATTGCAAAGTACCCTATGATGAAGTTAAAAAATAGTTTGTTTTTTGGCTGAGAATGATCTGGTACACGGTCAATAATTTTATCTTCATACTCCTCTAAAGTCTCCCGATACTGTGAATGCAGTTTAGAATCCCGTTGAATTCACGTAGTAAGATAATTCAAAGTTTTCTTAACTACGTCGAAATTATTGTTAAGTTTTTTTTTATTACCACAGTAATGAATGGAAGTAAAGGAATGAAACTATCATTTCCACAACACCCTGGAGGTAGATAGAATGTGTAGAGAATACCGACGATAAAATTTTCATTGCAACAAAAGATAATCGATGATAAAATTTAAAATAATCACATATGTACCTAATCTATTATTTAAGCCAAATATGAAAGAAAATTATTGATGTCATATCTAAAGTTCAGTGATAAAATGTATGAAAATAATGCAGACGATATTTAAATAATTTAAAATACAAAATGATTAAATGAGATAGTTAAAGGAATAACGTCATAATGTGGAAAATATGTTATTTTTACCTTCTTATTAAGTGGCAAATTGATAAATTGAATCACCTGCTCTTAACCGGGGAAAATAGGGCTTGAAATAATGGCATTAAATGCTAAGGGGTGGATTTCGAATGTTGCTAACCGTAACTCATCAAGAATCCAATATGGATGACTCTACCCATTCCAGGTCCAACCACTTCATAAATTCGAGGACAGACTGATAGATAACTTAGGATATTATTATATATGGGATTTATACATAGAGGGAACCCTGTTGGTCCTATGATGGTTTCTTCAACGTTACCTGTTTTAAGAATTAGATTTTATTTAAACTTTGTATAATCCACGAAGGCATAACAAATAAGAAATATTTCTATATCAGTATCAGACATGCCATATATTGGCATGTCTGATACTGATATAAAAATATTTGATTGCTGATTTGTGATCTTTTAGCTGTTCAAAAGTTTTGTTATTATTTGTTCAAAAGTTTTATTAATTTCTCTGAAGCAACTCCAGAGTAGTTGGCATGTCTGCAGTATAGTTGATACTGCAGATAAAGAAACCGTCACATAAAGTATATTGATTTTTCATTTTTGTTTCCTCATGTGAATTCAACCATTTTTGGTCTTAAAAATGGTTAAATGATTTTTATAAGTAAATCAGATGCTATTTACAAATGTATTAATCCAACATTCTCAACATTAACTTTACCTTTTCCAGATGAGTGTGAAAAATGTTCAGACAATCTATGTATTATACTTCACACAAGCCTCTTTGTTTTATATTTGAGGCACAAAATACAACAGCTTCTTTGCCAAACATTTTTCTCAGAATGATAAATCAGTTATTTGAGAAATCATCTGAATTTTCATATTTAATATTGCTCTCATCTAATAGCATCATGCCCCAAAGCACACTGGGTGTAAAACTGTCCTGTGAGTTCATATAGGTATTACACAGGGTTCCCACTGTTTTTCAAGAACAAAAATTAAGGATTTTCTAAGGAGCAAAGTACCTACTTGAAATACACAGCATAACGTCATAAACCCTATTTAGTGAGGAACCTATTTTTTTAATGATTATGATCTAGACAAGGAAAGTTCAATAAATGCCCTACAATATTTCAGAATTAAGTTTTTAAAAATGCCTAAAAATTAATATAAGATAAATCTATTTGACAAAAACTAATTTTGAAAAATGTACATCTAAAGCTTTTTGAGTGATCAAACTAAAATAAATTGGGAATAAAAACATTATAAACATTACTTTCTGAGGGTTTAAAAATGACTCATATATATATATATATATATATATATATATATACATGTGTGTGTGTGTATGTCTATGTATGTATCTACTAGCTGATTATACCCGACATTCCTTGAGAAATAAGAAAGTTTCAGATTTTTCTATTACATTCAATGCATGAAAAATTAAACTTCCATAAGTAACTGAAATATCTACAACCCCCCCCCAACCTCCATGCTTTGCTTAATTAAAATCTGCATGACTGTTAGCTATTAGGAAAGAGCAGCTGACTTTAAACCTTTTCAGTATGTGAAAGATTATTTACTGGTCAAATAATAACTAAAATAAACTGTCCCAAATAAAAAACTGATAGGAAATCACAAGATGACAGTGGATCGCGTTGACAGAGAAATTGATCACATTCTAATTTAAAAATTAAGGGGTTTTTAAGGACCTTTGACAAAAATTAAGGAGTTTTAAGGGCCCTTAAAAATGAAAGCTAAAATTAAGGAGTTCTTAAGGACTTTTATGACCGTGGGAACCCTGTTACAATAAAATCTATTTCTTGAATCTATATCTAGTTTTTGTATCTTAATCTACAGCTAAATTAGAGACAAGTACATATGTATAAATTAAAAATCATGGAAAACTCAATAGGTCCAAGGTACTTGTACTTTGGTCCTAATCAAACTTTTTGAAAAGCTCTGAAATAAAAAATAAGATTTTACTACAGTAAAACTTCATTAAGTCATTATTTTCCATAGATCCTGACAAGGTCTCATACATAATGACGTAAAATACCCCACCCCCTCTCCCAATTACTCATCACCAAATTTAATTCAACTCCTTATAACTCGTCACTCTGAAAAATACTCAAAAGCAAGTTCCTTCTCCATTTTGTACACCACTGTGTTGCCTTTCCAGCCCTGTCCCTAATATCAAGCATTCTTTTTTTGCCCATTTGTGGGATTTAGGTTCTTGTAATTATGCTGCTAATCATTCTAAGCATACTTCTTGTTGCAACGTGACTCAATGTGAGTATAGACACTTTTCTTGGCCACTCCTAAGTGTAACTTCATTTTAAAGCATATAGATATTTTTTCCTCTGAAAATTTCATTGTTCAATTAGATTTTTAAGAAAAAGGTCTTACTTGTGCTTTTAAAAACAGCTTTTGTCAAAGAACACTATACTCTCTGGACTACATTAAACAATATTTTTTCATCGAAACAAGTCATTGAAAAAGCTGATTGTAAAGACAAAAACACTGAAATAATCAAAGCTCTGGAAAAAGTTTGATAGTACTTAATATCAACACAAGGTACAACAGGAGAAGAATTTAAAGCCTTAAGTATATACAAAATCTTTACTTAGCAATTTCCAGTAATCAGCACATTCATCAATCAACACTGATGAGTTATTTTAATGTATCGAAGTAAAATAAAATGGGGGAACTATAAAAATCTTTATTTTTTTTCTACTCATTTATTTGCATCTATTCATTTCTAATATCTTTCTCATTGAATCCTACAACACTTGATATATCAATTTTTTTTTTCAAAAATTTCCACTCCATATAAGTTGTTATTCCTCTTAAAACATCAAAAATGTTTGGTCCCTGGAGTAATGATTTTACAAAATTACACTGTATAAAAAATAATGAAATAACACGCTCACAAACAACCTTAGTCATAGTTATCCTATACAAACTTTGTCATAGAAATACATTAGATAACTTTTTCCCTCATAAAATGGAAGAAAATACAATAAAACTTAGAAATGAGTTCAACATACAATAGCTTCCCATAGTTTCAATCAGTATGTACGAAAGTATATGCGTGTGTGTATATATATATACAATCTTTTACAGACTTTGGAGAAAACTGACAAAAATAGTGAAATGCATATCTTTTACACTAATGTATAATAAAGTAAGCTCAATTCTTTTTAAAATATAACTTTTTTCATGTCTGTTTCTATCCAACATTAGTGCATTAACCCTGAACTTTAAGAAAATATGATTTTTCTAATTTTTCTAACATATGAAAGAAAAAAACTACTAATAGAAGAAACTATGGGTATATTTTAGTCTAAAAATGTATGGAAAAGTTAAATTTAAATACACAATATGCTTTGTCATTTAATAATGTTTTAGATTCTTAGAATAGACATTTTTGTTAAACAAATTTTCTTTATAACTGTTCTTAACACATTATATGCAGGCTTGTCAAATGCGGTAATATGTGCATAGCAGGGGAATCAGATGAAATTTAGGCGAAAAATAGTGGTGACCAATCGCCCTTTCCTGCCGATAACACACACTCTGAGCAAAAGGGAGATTACTCGCTCCCGTAGATAACGATTGGCACGCCAAGTGGGTAATCACCCGTTCCCGCATGTAATGTGTTAAGATTGAAGACTGAAAGAAAAAATGTGAACTTACCAAGAATATTAATGACCTCTGCTCTATACCAATTATTGTCTTCTGAATATTTTGATGAACATGCATAGCCAATGCAGAGTTCAATTTCTTTTACCACAGGAAGTGTTTCAGAGGCTGTAGCTAATTCAGATGATAAATCAGCTAATGCATCTTCAGAAACAGATAACTGAACATAAAAGTCTTGTGGAGAATTGACTGTTGAAATGTATCCTTCATGTAATCCAAGAGGAACATCAGGAGGCAAGAACTGGGGAGGTGCTGAAAGAAATTAGATGAACTATGTGAATGTAAAATTTTTAAAACTTTAATACATGCAAGATAATGAAATCCTAAATAATCTATATTGTATATTATTTTAAAAATTTGATTATATATGAATAACTGCCAACCTAGGAAAAAAGGAATGCATAAAATAGAGGGTAAGAAAAATTTTACTGTAATAATTGTATTTAGGGCTTATAATTAATCACAAATAAATTTTGATTAAATAAAATCACTTGCTCTTTAGAACTAACAGATTTTTCAATTGTCACAGCCCAGGGTTCCCACTCTTCTTCCAGAACAAAAATTAAGGACTTTCTAAGGACTAAAGTAACTATTTATAAGGACCCACTTCAAATAACAGCATAATGATATAAACTCTATTTCCTGAGAAACTATTTTAATGATTATGAATCAGATAAGGCATGTTCAATAAATGCCCAACAATATTTTAGAATTAAGTTTCTAAAAATGCCTAAAAATTAATATAAGATAAATTTATTTGACATAAACTAATTTGCAAAAATGTGCATCTAAAGTTTTTTGAGTGATCAAATTAAAAATAAATTGAAAATAAAATACAATATTACAAACAGTAGTTTCTGACTGCTTAAAAATGACTGATATATATATATATATATATATATATATATATATATATATGTATATACTAGCTGATTATACCTGATGTTGCTGGGAAAGAAGAAAGTCTTAGTCTTTTCTATTACATTCAATGTAAGAGAAATTAAACTTCCATAAGTAACTGAAATATCTACAAACCCATCGCCCACTCTCCATGCTTCATTTAATTAAAATTAAAATCTTCACGACTGTTAGCTATTAGGAAAGGGCAGCTGACTTTATACTTTAAACCTTTTCAGTATACAGAAAATATTTGTCAAATGAGTTTTCAAGCTCGTGACCATAAAAAGTACTAATAAACTAAAAGTATTTTCATAATTTTTAAAGATATTAGGGAAAGGAATTTTGAATTACTACAGTAATACACTGAAAACATGTATTTGAGGGTTTTCTTTATTATTAATACTGCACTTTTGGCTAGAAAATGTAAAAATGTTATGAACATTAACAAATATTTTATATATTCTTTATATATTCTTTGACCAGAACTTATCACATGTACTAACATTCTTAAAACCAGTTTTGGGTAAGTTTAACTCTGTACTTACAAAACCAGAATGTACAGAGAGTACAGCGAGAACTGATAGGAAATCACATTACGTCAGCAGATCACGTCGATGCAGAAATTTATCGGGTTCCAATAATTTAAAAATTAAGGAGTTTTTAAGCACCATTGACAAAAATTAAGTAGTTTTAAGGGTCCTTAAAAATGAAAGCTAAAATGTAGTTCTTAAGGACTTTTAAGGACTGTGGGAACCCTGCAGCTAAAATATTTACAGGGTATTTGCCAAAATAAATTTTTTCAAATCCATGACTTTTCATGACTGATCTAGCAGATCATTTTCCATGACTTTAAAAAGCTTTTGTTAAAAGTAGATATGAATAAAACTTCTGATGTACATACAAATAAAATATATGCATTTAGAGAAATTACAAGAGTTTTATCATAAAAAAACTATAAACTTACTTTATAAGTGTTAATAAACTTGCATACATAAAAATAAATTGTTGTATCTACATACCTAAGTTTAATCATATAGCAATTTTTCAATCAAAATGTTTCCAATTTGAATTCAGGGTACTTTGGTATCATATAGGTGACCATGAATAATAGCCAAATATAACTCTATAATGTTTATATACAACATCCCTAGAGATCAGGGTTGGCTTAATTTGCCCAACCCAAAAAAACCCGGGTGGGTTTTTTTAAAAAAAACCCACTTGAAAAAACCCAAGTGGGTTTTCTTCAAAATTGGGTTTTTTCAAAATCATTATTTAAAATTCCACATATTTAACTAATAGTAGAAATATTGAGTTAAATCTATAATATATATTACATATTTCATCTTTGACAATGAGAGTAGAATTTTTTTTTTAATTTGAGGAGGTCTAAACTGCTAGAAAAAAAACAAAAACTTAAAAAAATTTCAGAGAAAAATAGTTATTTGTATAACAAATACAATGAAAAGATTATAGAAACAATTAAAAATCAAAACAACCAGTATTTCTGCCAAGATGATGAAAACTGACGTCTTTCAGCCAATATTAAAAAGAAATAATATGGCTAAAAAACAATTACCCAGAGGGCTTGAGTATATTTACAAGAACATAAACAAATTAGAACTTTCTATATTGTATACAACTTATTCTAAATGTTATCCAGTCAGTGATATAAGTTTCTTTATCAGCTCTTATGATATAAGGGAAAAACTTGTTTATACAAACAATTGACCAATTAACTGTTATCTTGAAACAAGGGTATTTTAATACGATTTAGTGATATAAAATTAAATTAGTATGTAAAATTATAAATAAAAACATTAAACTTTTATGAAATTGTTTTTAATTTTTCCCTCTTATATAGATACAAGTGTAATAAATGTGATTATTAAATAAATACTGATCTATGACAAATTAATTTATGCATAGGAATATCCCATGCTTAGGGATAAAATGACAAGATATTCTTTACTGATTGTTGATAAAAGATTGACTATCCATTATATATATGTTTCTTTACTCACATTTAAAAATCATGATGTAAAAAACATAATAGTAACTGAAAATCTCATTTAAATTTTAAAACATTTTATTTGTTAGAAAAATTTTAGAATATGTAAAAAATAATTTATTTTAAAATTTCAAAATTTCTTTTAATTAAAGCAAAAATTTCTTCTGCATAACTTAAAATTGATTTTTTAAATTTTTAACTTTAAAAAGTGACTAACATTTTAAATTTATTTTGATCAAGCAATTATATATCCTGTCCTCTTACATATAAATTATAGAGACAAAACCCTGATAAAACCCGAAAAAAAAACCCAAAAAACCCTGATAAAACCCGAAAAAACCTTAATAAAACCCGAAAAAACCCCAAAAATCCTGATAAAACCCGAAAAAACCCACTGGGTTGGGTTTTTTCTGAAAAAACCCGGGTTTTTGCCAACCCTGCTAGAGATAAACTTATATTTTGTGCAAAAATCTTAACTAATTTTTATTAAACTATTATTAAATTAATAAAATTTTGATCTACAATTTAAGAAAAAAAAAAAAAAAAGAATAATATACATTTACCCACCCATTAAGCTTTCTTACTTTGAGTTTCCTTGGTGAACAAATTTTACTTGGCAATAGGGTCAATAGGATAATACATAAATACCAAACTCAGTAACTTCAGTCAAATGACAAGTAAAAATAGAATTAAACAATTCAATACATTTTTTTAATCGGTAGTTTAGCAGATCCATGACTTTCCATGACTTTTACTCATTTTGCTTGAAAAATCACGACTTTCCATGACAAAATTAATCCACTGTCTAAATCCATGATTTTCCAAAACTTTCCAGGAGCGGAAACCATGTATTTAAAAACTAGACAAACTTTGAAAATTTAAATCAGAAGTATAAGACAGTTTAAATTTGTATATTTTGTAATATGTTGAAAGATAAAAACAGACATGCCAACATTCAGGCATTTCCGTCAGGAGCAACAGCATATTAAAATTTAACATGCTACTTACAAATTAATGCAATTTACATACATAGAAAACAAAGCAAAATAACTCAAATACATTATACAGAACTACATATTTTATTATTTTCTAAATTAAAACTGAGCAAATGAGGAATTTGCACATGTGGGGGATTCGAACAACTTAGTGTTTTTCTGGTAATTTCAGACTCGTAGATTTCAAAAATGTTCTCAAAAATGTAAAAAACTGGGTCCATCATTTAAAAAATTAATTTTAAAGTTAAGCGAAAATCACGTGACATCAAAAAGCTCCGTGATTGGTTGTGATGTCATCGTTCATGCAGACCAATATTTTTGTATTGCTTTTAAGCGCGCACTATTTTCAGATTTTGTTTTTGCAAGTTCTTGAAATTTTCTAGCTATCAAAATTTATTTTTATTTAAACCTGAAGGTTCATTTTATCGATCTAGATAGCTTAGTTATCTCAATTTGTCATAAATGTCTCTTCTACCTGGATTTACCAATCAGACAACCTCCCGAAAATTGACAGCATGTCAATGTTTTCTTTCTTGGCAAAAAACCCGGATTTTATGGGAGCAGAAATACGAGGAATTAAAACCCAAAGGTGTGTAAAATCATTTATATTTTTTTTCCAATTTTACTTAACATGTATTAATACTTTATTCATGCTAAACACAGCTCTTTTGTTTGTAAACACAAACAAGTCAAATAAATATACATATATCATATACATACACATTTGTAGTTGCATCGTTTTTTATAAATAGAGACGGATGTAATATTAAAATAAAAATTAGAGGAAGTATTTTTTGTGAGACCGCTCTCATTAGCCTTCGTGTTGCAAAAAGTAGACCGTAGCATTCCAAAACCAAACCAAAACAAAATAAATTCTTAGATATTTTAAATATGATGAAAAGAAATTTAAAATCTTTAAATGGCTTTACTTAATTATTTATACATTTTTAAATAGCAATACAATTTTATTGCCTTTAATATTAATATCAAATTAAAAAATGTATAAAATTTCTCAAATTAAATTTAATTTTTAAAGTAATATAATTATTAAGTATTTTAAAAATATTATACTTTTTTTTTCAAATTAGTCACCAATTTAATCGAAAAATATCACTGTTACATTTGATACATAAGAAAGTATGCATCTCTGAAGAAAATATTTATAATACGTTGAAAATACATAACTTTCCCCTCCCCCGAGTTATTTATTAGATAATTATATGCTTTAGATATTTATATGTTTTTTGATATTTATATGCTTTATAAAATATTTATTGTACTTGAACTCTGTGATAATACTCGAAAATTAGCAGTTTTAAAAGTTAAATAGCAGTGGTTAATCAACAATGCTTTTAAAGGTATAGATGTATTTTATATACTTTAATTGTTCTAAAATAGTAATATTTAAACAAATGCAAGCATTTATTTACCGAAAAATGGTCTTCACAAACCCATAGAGATGATTTATATGATAATTTGAGGTTTAATTTCTCATCCCTTTTCATCTCAGTTGTCCAGATTTTACGTGTATGTGGGTCTTTTGGGACGCTGAAAAATATCTTCTCATTGCAATTAGTTGTTGTATTTTTACAGAGTGGCACAATACAATATTTAGAGTATGATTTTTTTAATGCCAGACATAACAAAAAAATGCTATTATATGCGATACTTTACACAAAAAACAAATTTAAAAGTCGCCTTTTAACATGTAAACAGCATAGGAGCTCGGTGTTTACATGAACGATGACGTCACAAACTCGGCGGAGATAAAGTAGCGTTTTTGAGAGACGTTAAAAAGTCCGCTATAAAACCCATTAGAAATCACTCATTAGGCCCCCAAATGAAAAAAAATAGCTACTGTCCTGCTTACTTTTTTGTCTTCTATCGTTTAAAATCAAAATTAGAAAACGGGAAAATTCCTCATTAAAAACAAACACACAGTAATAAATTATATAAAGGAAAAATAAAAATTTATGCATTTACTTTGTGTAAGTAATTTTTTTTTTATTTATTTATTTAAGCTTTAAAAACTTATTTTTCAGAAAAGTGTTTCTTATAGCAACACTGACCCTGATTAAAATATTTACATTTTTCTATCAAAAGGGATTCTAGTTTGTCTACTCAAATTTGACCTCAAATTTCACTTTTTTCCGCAAACAATGAAAACTATTTCACATGCAGCCTTAATGAGTGAAAAGATAAATATATTCATATTGAGCATTGTTTTGATCAGGCAGGGTTGGAAAAAAATAATTTTTTTTTTAATAAAAAAAAAAAATCAGATTTGATTTAAAGGATTTTTTTTATTTAAATCGGATTTCTTTGATTTTTTTTCTGAATACTAATTTTAATTAAATACATTCCATTATTTTGTAACTGGATAGTGCAAACTAAGTAAGATGTAAATTTAAAGAACAAATTAAGTATTCTTTTAAAGCAAACTATTTAAAAAAACAAATCACAATTATTAGAATATTTTTTATGCACCGAATTATGGATTTAATTGTTTCAATAAAAACACTAGCTTTGACGTTTTATCCACTCTTAATTGGTTATGAAGGCTAGAATGAACAATACCAAAAGAAGGAAATTGTCTTTCCATTCCAGCAGACGAAGTCACAGCTGTTGTTATTTGGTAGACAAACTGGATTTCAAGTTCTGTAATACTCTCTTTACCTCCCATTACATAAAATGAATTCCACCAGACATAATCAATCATTGTACTACCCCTACTCCATACTTTCTGATAACAACCCCTCCATTCTTGGAAAGCACATGCTATCTACTGACACTTATTTACTTATTGGTATTACTGTGCTGACTGACTCCCAATTCTCCTGTCTTTGGAATATAAGTTTTAAAAGAAGTAGAAAAAAAAATGATTTAAATCAATGATTTTTGGGAGAAAAAAAAAAGATTTAAATCATGCCAACTCTGTTGGCAAGACTTTGTATTTGATTGCTGCATTGAGATCTTTTAGCTGTTCAAAAGTTTTTTACAGAGCAATCTGAGGAGTTTCCGGAATTATCAATTTCTCTCATTTCTACAGATCAACTCCAGAAAATCTGAAGTAGTTGACATGTCTGTAAAAAGCATTTACAATCAATGCAATAACAAACTTAGTAGCTAATTAATTACTAGTATAATATTCTAATGTTGAATTCATACCAATAACTTTCATGTGTTCATAGAAAATGGAATTATAGAGGGGAAAATTGCAAACAATTTAACAAGAAAATATAAAATATAGCAAACACTTTAAAAGGACATGAAAATTACATCTCCAGATGAGTTGGTAGATTTTTTACCAAAGTTGATAGTACTTGAATTAAATCTTTATATAAATTTTATATTTATTATAAATTAATTTATGTTTCCCAACATCATTTTGTAAACATCTCTTTCATACTAACCCATTAAAATCGAATTCGATAAGTTTTTTTTTTTTAAACAAAAATTTAAAATGTTATACAAGGCCCCCACAGCAGAATATTTTTTAATGTTCTGCAACAGGCTTTAAGATAATCAAAAATGTTCTGCAGGAGATATATTTATTTTATCATATATTTACTCTCCCCCAATATTATTCCTATTGTGGTACATTTTCATCTTTACCAATATGCATAACTAAACATATTTAATAAAACAGTGCTACCTGAAATTTAGAAAAATATTAGTATTAAAGCCAAGGCATTAACATAGAATTTACTATCCTGTCAATGATGTAAGATATTTTGAGATATTACGATGATAAAAATGGGACTGATAATTTGGCCCAAATATTAATGCAAGGGAAATTTTTAGAATAGGCGGATCGTGAGCTATCTATCACACTGGTAGGGTATAGGGAAGACAAAGAAATGACAACTCTCCCAAAGGGTTATTGCTTGCAAATTTGGCAAGACACCGGAAATTCCAAGTAAACCTTAGTACTTTCAAATTAGTAGTTTCCTTTAAAATTATTTCGACATAAATTTAATTTTTCTTACCGTTTGTATAAAGCTTGGAACTGCCACTTAAACTTGTACCCCTCCTTCCGCGATTCTTTCATACTTACGGAAAACCATCAAGATATATATATTAAGAAAAAAAAGTTTTTCTGTGAGCCGCGAGTGTTCTGGAGCAGAACCAGTTGTTCTGCGACATGCATCACACTTTTTGGCACATTCGGCTTCAGGTACAAGTCATTTTTAATATCTTAATTAAACCGAAAAATATGCATTGTAATTTTTAATTAAAATTTGATTACAAAAAACTCTTAAAATTATTTTATTATTAAGGTTCCAAAGAGTTTTTTTTTTAAATAGTTAATGTATAAAGCTGTGTCACACAGCTTTTTGACCTTGAAGCACACATCAGAGAAAATCAAGACTTTTTATTACTGTTATTTGTCAGAAAAAAAATGTGGACATGGGAAAAAAAAAAAAAGAACTTCCCAATCTATCTTCAAAATTTAAACATTTTTTATTTGAGGGAAAAGATGGCTTTAAAAAATATTTCTTTTAATTTCCAAACACATTTTTAACCTAATTGAAAAATACTGATAATTATTTTAAATCTCTATAAATTTAATCATATTGGACATTAAACTAATATAAATATACAGGGTTCCCCCTCTTTTTCTGGTACAAAATTAAGGACTTTTTAAGGACTTTCTAAGGACCAAAGTAACTTTTTATAAGGACCTACTTGAAATACATAACATAACGGCATAAACCATATCTCCCGAGGAACATATTTTAATGATTATGAACCAGACAAGGCATGTTCAATAAATGCCCTACAATATTTCAGAATTAAGTTTTTATGCCTAAAAATCAATATAAGATAAATCTACTTGACAAAACCTAATTTTGAAAAATGTACATCTAAAGTTTTAGAGTGATCAAACTAAAAATAAATTGTGAATAAAAACAATATTATAAACAGTATTTCCTGAGGGTTTAAAAATGAATATATATATATATATACATAAGAGTATATATATAATATATATATATATATATATATATATATATATATATATACTAGCTGATTATACCCGACATTGCCTGGGAAAGAAGAAAGTTTTAGATTTTTCTATTACATACAATGCAAGGAAAATTAAACTTCCATAAGTAACTGAAATATCTAGAAACCCCTATCTCCATGCTTCGTTTAATTAAAATCTGAATGACTGTTGGCTATTATGAAAGGGCAGCTCACTTTATACTTTAAACCTTTTAAGTGTACGAAAGATTATATATTTGTCATATAAGAAAACTCATAGGAAATCACATGAGACTGTGGATCTCATCAATGGAGAAATTGTTCGCGTTCCAATTTAAAAATTAAGGAGTTTTAAAAGACCTTTGACAAAAATTAAGTAGTTTTAAGGGCCTTTAAAAATGAAAGCTAAAATTAAGGAGTTCTTAAGGATTTTTAAGGATCGTGGGAACCGTGATATAACATAGAAAAATAACTTATTTATTTTTAAATACATATGAAAAGAATAAATCATACCAACATCTTCCTTAGCACCAAACAATAATTCACTAACATTCAATTCTTGGTCATCTCTATCAAACAGTAAGGATACTGTACAACAGTTACTACTGAAGTTTTCCACTTTTGCTGTAATCTCTTCAACATCCTCCACAGTACTTCGAAACAAGGTTGTCATTTCTGGTAACAGTTTTGATGGGGTGTTTTGTAAGCAGCATGTAAAACATAGTGCAGGATGCTTTGTGAATTCTACTGGCAACGCTTTAACCTAAATACAAGATAAACAAAATTAACAATGATTATTATGATCCTAGACTCTTTCACTATAAAAGTAAGGTGCAAAATTTACCTCTAAATATATCCAAATTAATTTTCAAAGCTTTTATACATTAAAACTTCCCGAAGTTATGTCTAATGGGCAGTAAATTAAAATAGAATTCTTATGGGATAAAAACTATTTAACATATATTGTATTTTATAATTCCAAGGAATGGAGAAAAAGACTGGATCAAAAACTGTTTTTATCTTTAACACAACAGAATACATACACAGATAGAACTGGATGATATCAGAAATTTAATTTCATGATGAATAATCAAATATTGATATATCATGCTATTACTTTAAAGTGTAGAGAATCACTGTTTTTACATAATCAATAGTATGGTACAAGCAACAGCCAGAAAAGTTGTCTAAACAAATGCATTAAGTGCTATAAAAATACAAATGCTATATTTTCTTTATATTTACATTGATTTTGTCATATTATACCAGATTAGGGCAAGTTTAACTCTGAACTTACAAAACCAGAAAGTTTGGAGAGTACGGCAAAAACTGATAGGAAATCCCGAAACCATGGATAAATTGATCAAGTTCCAATTAAAAAATTAAGGAGTTTTTAAGGACCTTTGACAAAAATTAAGTAGTTTTAAGGGCCCTTAAAAATGAAAGTTAAAATTAAGGAGTTCTTAAGAACTTTTAAGGATTGTGTACCTGTATACATAAGCCGACCTCCCCCCCCCACACACACACACACAGAAACAGGTCTGTTTTAAAAGAACCAAAATTTCCCGGCTTATACATGGAAATATATGGTATGTTCTGTTCTCACTTTTATAAAGTATGAACACTA
Organism: Pardosa pseudoannulata; assembly: GCA_032207245.1. Classification (NCBI taxonomy): domain Eukaryota; kingdom Metazoa; phylum Arthropoda; class Arachnida; order Araneae; family Lycosidae; genus Pardosa; species Pardosa pseudoannulata. The sequence goes on along the minus strand of CM063506.1, from coordinate 160,595,544 downwards.
TCACATAAATAATCTGTTTTTAAGCTATGTTAAATCATTATTTTATGAACTTAAAAAACAACATTGAAAACTGGATAATAATCATAAATAACCCAAAATTTGACAGAAAACTACAATTTTGCTATAATGTCCTTATTCAAAATTTGGTTTCTCTTAAAATATATCATTTTCACAAACAAATTCCCAAAATGGTATTTTTGGACTAAAGGAGGTCAAAAATATGGAAATCAATCAAAAACTTTAGATTGAATTTTTGGATGATAACAAGGCTCTCCTTGTATGCTAGAAGGTGAAAAGGCTTTTTAAGGTTATCAAACAATGTATTTTATAATATATACAGGCTTGCAACTGCTGAGGTACTTTCAAAAAGGTGAGAAAAGTAACAAATAATACAGAATAAGTGACTAAAAAGTGACTAAGCATTAAAAAAAAAGCGATTTTTTTTTCTCCTCTTGATGCTATTATTAAGATTTTTCTATTTATTTTAACTCTAAATCAAATAACTCATACAAGACATAATTTTAGCATCAAATACAAAAAGGTTAAAAATTTTGTTTAACCCTCTAGTGGGCCATTTATTTCTCACTCCACGTTTCTAAACTTTCAAAATAGAGCTGCTAATTTTATTCAATCGATCAAACAATTGATGACAATACAAAACCAACGTGGGAATCAGTCTTCTCATTGTTTCAATAGCAAGACCAGTATATCAGAATGGGTTTTGCGTTTCCCACAGGTGTATTTTGTAAGATAGTGTAGGTGGGAAGTAATCTTCCCATGGCCCACAAAAGGGTTAACAAAACTCAACATTGCTTTTCATTCAAGAAAATCTATAAATTAGATTTGAATACATACAATACATTAATTTTATAATCACAATTTTCTGCATATATTAATGTTTTGAAATATGTACATAGCTGGATTAGAGTATCTAAAAAATTATGAAGAAAAAGAAGAAAAAAAGAAATGTGTGTTTTGACGTAAATTACTTTAATGTATTAAATGTACATTTCAGTACAAATGTAGATTTCAGGAACTTCTTTACGACTTTTTAAAATCACTAAATTCTGGAAGCCATATGACTAATTACATTTTAATAAGAAAAATAAGATTAGAGCATCACATTTTTTTGTCTTTTATTAAAATATTTTATTATTAATTCAGATTCTCTTTTTTCAACAACAGACTTTTGATGTGATACACCATGAAAAAAGTGACTGTTTACTTAAAAAAGTGACTAAAAGTGATGTGACTAAAGGTGAGAAAACTGACAGAATTGCAAGCCTGTATATATAAAGGATTAAACCTTAAAATTTTAGTTCGGTTACATTTATAATTACATTCCTCATAGCCTTAGGAATCAAAAGTAATAGCAGGAAATGAGAATATATAAATTAAGTACTATAATAAATTATATACCTGTGATTTTGATACCGTTTCACAATTCCCATAATCAATGAAGAATACATATACATTATTTTCAGGTTCAAACGATTTGATTTGAGCTCGATACCAAGTTTCATCTTCTGAGTACAATGCTAAACAATAACCACCAACAGTTAAATCTGAAAAATTTACCGGAAGAAATTCTGACACTTTATTGCCTATTTCTGCCATAAGTTCATCTAAAATATCCAATTCATCAAGCAACTGGCACCAAAACCTGGATGGATTTTCTATGTATGAGACTATTACTGAAAGCAATTGCCCCGACACAAAAGAATCTTTTCTTTCAGGTAGAGTTGTTTGAGTTATAGGTGCTTTATTTTCTACAGGAATTTTAACTTTAGGCTCAATGGGAAAATCAGAGACAGCAAGTCCATCCCTTATGAGTGACTGAGCAACATCTTTTTGATTACAAGTTATATCAACCAAAAAGTAATCATTCTCTTTGGATATGAATTTGCAAATAGCACTGCCTTCAAAATATTTACTTAAGTTCTTGTTAATAGTCCACGTTTTGCCAGGAGGTTTTATTCCTCGAATGCGACATTTAACAGCTTGAATAGGAAGAGATGTATAATCCTGAATAATACAACGAACCTTCTTTCTATCAACTGTTTCAGAATTTCCATAATCTACATAAAACACAACAATTTTATTCGCTTCAACTTTTTTAATTTCAGCACGATACCAGGCAAAATCCAAAAAAAATTGAGCAACGCATATCATCCCTTGATGAGGTCTATCAATTAAAGATTCTTCCTCACTAACTTTACTGTAATAATCTTGCAAGTTTAGCATCATATCTTTAAAATTTTTTGAGTAAGATTTTAATTGGCAAAATATTTCACCTGGATTCAAACCATATGTAACTTCAACTGGCTCCGAAGAGCCGACTGTAATAGGTAGAGGGCTGAAAGACAAATTATTTGAAGCTGCATGTGAATTCAAAACTAAGCTCTTGCGTGGATCTTGAAGTCGGCCAAATCCTAAATTAACAAACTCCTTATTAAAAATATCATTTTCTAATTTCCCAATGCTAACTAAATTAACAGCATAAACCCCGTTTTTATCACAGTCCACAAACTGGGCCACGAAAGACTTATCTAAAGTCATATTGATGAAAGCATTTATTTCATCTTCATTCCAATCTTTTCCTTTGGGAGATATATTATAAGATTTGCAATGAATAGCTTGTGAAGGCCAACGAAATAGATCACTTCTGAGCACTTTAATTTCTGACTTTGAGACTGTACTTAAGTTTCCATAATCGACAAAAAAGACATCACATGAATCAGTACCAATTTTTTTTATTTTCCCCCTGTACCATGCCCCATCTTCATAAATAGCACAGCAGGGTGCATCCATAACAAAGTTGGTGAATTTCAAACTATCATTAATTGTAGCATAAATGTCCTCAATAGTTTTCATTAGCAACTGTAACTTAGAACTTTCTTCTTCAATCTGGCAGTAAAATTCACTTGGACTTAAGACATGAGAGACATAAACATGTCTGCAAGCTTTTGGAGGAATGGAAATTATAGAATAATCTTTGAACTCCTCTTTAGCCAATTCTGTTTTAGGAGGAGATTCTCTTTTTTTAGGATACACTTCATTTTGTGGATATTTCTTAGGTTCTGGTCTATCATTGAAGTGACCAACTTTATTATACTCTGTATCAGAATGTTGAGATTGTATCTTCTTGTTTTCTTGATAGCCACGAAGTCCAGCTCCTACAACAAACACATAAAAATTAACTAAGTAAATGACACAATCACAAAGATTTCTGCATGAGCAAAAATTTATTTCAGATATGCATTTAAATATTATTGACTATGATAAAAGTTTTTTTTTTATTTAAATCATTTACTTTAAACATTACTAAATATTTAAATATATTAAATGAATTTTTATCCAACTCCATAGATCAAACTTCCATATTTACTGTAACATAAATACATGATACATACTGAATTTCTGCACTGTACTGATTATCTAGACCAAATACGGTCAAACTTTTTCAGCCACGGGCCAAAAATCGAAAGAAAATGAGTTTGGTGGGCCAAGATAAATTTTTCTAAAATTTTAAAAACAATATGCAAGTACCTAACGGTTTAAATATGTTAATAAGATGAATGAAATTGCAATTTCATTTTTAAAAGTCCCTTATACTGAAGTTCGAAGTGAGTTGTACTGATTTTAAGGAATGATGCTAAATGCTCATCTGTCAGTATACTTCTAAAATTATTATTTCTAAGGTTCAAAGTTTGAAAACACTTGTTCACATATAAGAAGCAAATATACAGCTGATCTTCTGGGCGTGAGATAATAAATTTGGGATATAATATTTAAGCAAAGTAGAAAAGAAGATAGATACATATTGATATATAATAGATACATATTTCTTTTAATTTGCTTCAAACCTGCAACTTAAAATTCTATTCGCGTGTCGGATAAAACCTTCCAGTGGGCAGCCGTAGTTTACCCATCCCTGATCTAGACTTTTAAAGAATGTATGACAAATTTTTTGCTTTTTCAATTAAACATCTATGACTGCAATGGGATTTGAACCCCCCAAATCCAGCATTGATTTTTGATTACAAGTAAGCCCCCAGTTGACTCCTTCCTTTATTCTAGTTTATGCTGTTCAGCATCAGTTATTTAAATTTTTCAAATTTTGGATTTTATTCGCTCCAAATTACAAAGGAAACTTAGTATAGAAATATAACTAACGCTTAGTTACAGTACACTCTATGCAGAAAAATAAAACCCTTTAAATGGACATCATCAAACAATAAACAATATAAAAGTAAATACTCATATACGACTTTCATGTAATTTTATGGGTACATATCCATTATAGATGCAGTGTTTTTTTCTTTTTTGCCAAATTTGGCGTTTTTTGGCAGTTATTTCTGACATTAGTACCTGACACTATTCAAGAAATTTCAGGATACTCTTGGTGTTGCCTAGGTCAGGTTGTACTTTTTTGTTTTTATCATTTTCTGTGATTTAAAAATTTAGTTATGCAGGTTTAGTTATTTGGGGTTTTTTACTTGGCGATTTTTCCCAACAAGCGTTTTTCTGTTGGTCACAGAAAAAAAAAAAAAAAAAAAAAAAAAAAAAAACATGGCGAATATATTTGGCATCTATAATGCATCTGTTCCATTTTATTTATATTAAATAATAAAAGTACTTTTACCATTAAAAATAATTAAATAGTACTTTGGTAATACTGAAGAATAGGGTGCCCCTTGGCAAATTTGGTGAAATTATTGGTGATGTTTACTAAAACACAAAGGTATTTCATCCGAACAACATTGTACCCCTTGCTATTTGGGCAACTTTATTTCATGTAGATTGCACCATTGTAATAGAATTATATGCATTTTCTTAACCAAAACCACTGAGAAAGCGGGCATTTATATTTATGGGCATTTAATCACTTAACAGTTTATAAAGCCAACAGCCTTAAATTATTAAAAATTAGCCATAGCTAACCTTTAATGGTTCATTATATCTAATATTTTTAAGTGTTATGAGCATTTAATCTATAAGAAATAGGTTCCCCAAGAAGAGCTGGATACAAATACAATATAAATTAAAATATAGACACAAACTGTTTCAGGGTTCCCATTCTTTTTCCAGAACAAAACTTAATGACTTTTTTAAGAACTTTCTAAGGACCAAAGTAACTTTTTATGAGGACCTACTTGAAATACACGACATAACGACATAAACACTTATCTCCCGAGGAACATATTTTAATGATTATAAGCCAGACAAGGCATGCTCAATAAATGCCCTACAATATTTCAGAATTAAGTTTTTAAAAAAAAATCTAAAAACTAATATAAGATAAACCTATTTGACAAAACTAATTTTGAAAAATGTACATCTAAAGTTTTTTGAGAGATCAAACTAAAAATAAATTGTGAATAAAATATAATATTATAAACAGTACTTTCTGAGGATTTAAAAATGACTCTGATATATATATATATATATGTATTTATCTACTAGCTGATTATACCCGACGTTGCCTGGGAAAGGAGAAAGTTTTAATTTTTCTATTACATTCAATGAAAGGAAAATTAAACTTCCATAAGTAACTGAAATATCTACAAACCCCTATCCTCCCCTATTAGGAAAAGACAACTGATTTTATACTTTAAACCTTTTAAATATACACAAAAGATTATTTGTCAAAAAAGTAAATAAGAAAAAAAACTGTCATATAAGAAGACTGATAGGAAATCACATGAGACTGTGGATCTCATCAATGGAGAAATTGATCGCATTCCAATTTAAAAATTAAGGAGTTCTTAAGGACCTTTGACAAAAATTAAGTAGTTTTAAGGGCCCTTAAAAATGAAAACTAAAATTAAGGAGTTCTTAAGGACCATCAGAACCCTGTGTTTGGACACAGCGAGATCTGAAGAAAATGTTAGGCTACCATCCTCAGTGGTTTATCGCCAAGTTGGCGGGGCACCCTGTTCTTCAGTCAAACCACTCAAATCTATGAAAAATGTAAATCTCCTTTTGCACAAAAATAATTGGATACAATTTTATGTTTTCAACAGTAGATGCAAAAAAACTATGTTCAAAAGAAAGGGTTTGGGTCATCCTGATCAAATTGTCAAAAATTTGTCTACCCTGTTATAAATATTAGAATATATAATTAGAGATAATGAATTAGGTAATAACAATTTGAACTATAAGAATAAGATTCTCAGTATAGATTAATCTAATGTTATTAGTAATGAAGCGATTAGTAACCTAAAGTCGCCATGTTCTTTCAATTTTTTGTTGAATTTCATAGTTGCCATTTCTTAGAAGAAAAATAATTTGTTTCCAGTACATAAATACATTTGCTTGTTGTGATCCTTATATATTAATGTTTTTATTAAATAAAACTTAAATTTTAAATAACAAAACCAATGGCAACAAGTAAATTTTCACTTCAGAAATGGCAACTATGAAATGTAAACAAAATTTATAGAACATGACTTCATAATTATAAAAATCCATTACTTTGCTTATTTACTTTTTATTTAAATGCAGACTTTTTTTATATTTTTGTATTTCACATGTTTAATCCAGATTTTTCTTACTAATCAAAAGATTGTTTTTTTATTTAAATGAAAAACTTTTTTGAATGTTTATTTTGTATTTTATCTCAAATCTGTAATTTTCTTGTAGCATTTTCATCTTAAAATTTTATCTTTTGGGGCATTTTTTTTTTTTTAATTCTAAGTTGATAGAACTTTGATTAGTAAGGTAAGCTAATAAATTTCTCCCGAAAATATTGCATAATTTTAAGGTAGGTTTCACTTCTCGAATCCTTTTTTAAAATGTTCTTAAAAGTATAATTATTTGTTTATGAGTACTACATTGTGATAGGTGAATATAATCCTGTCACAATTCAATAGGGTTGTATTATTCCACATATATGATCACCCCACTTATATGGTCTGATTTTTCTGGGCCCCTGAGCTGACCATATAACCGATACAGACTGTATTATGTAAGTACTAAAAACATTTAAACCTACAGTTTGTAGGGGAAATAAGCTAATAATTACATTAAAAGCAACATTGCACATAAAAATTTGCAAAATCAATCTTCATTTTATCTTTTTTTTTTTGTATCTAGGTATAACTTTAGATTTAGATTACTGTTTCAATGACGAATTGAATATTCTATGCTAAGAAAACATTATATTATGTATCTTTAGATAGAGTTAAAATTAGTAAAAGTTAAAAAAGTTACATCCCTGTAAATAAAACATATCCATATTTGCCATTTGACAAAATGTTGCAAAAATGTATTTTTGCCAGGATGGTTTTTTTCCCACCTTTGGCAAAAACGTGCCAACCCTGAGAGTTAATGTTTTCTTTTTAAAATAAATGTTTGATTTTTATATTCTTATATGGTTTCAGTTGTCAAAAACAACTTTAAACTACACTGTTGGCATTTTAAAATTTGTTCATCAAACAAGAGTTGAGATAATGTAAAAGCCTGAATTTAGTATACACAGCTAAAAATTTGATCATTGCAGTTTTAACATAATTTAAATTATACAAAATGTAACAGACAGAATAAATTAATGTTTACCATGTATTGAACGGGGCATTACTTTATCATACTGTTTGAAAAGATCAATCAGAGCAGCATTTTCAGTGCAGTTTTCTTCAAGAGAAACATACCACTTATCACCATCCTTTCGAATAAACTTCACTCGAATAGAACAGTCTAATATGAGACTCGACAATTTATCACTTGGTATTTCTGATGGACAGTTTTCAAAAGCACAACCAGTGCCAAACTGTGGGAATTTCGTAAAACTGACATCTAAAGCATGTACATCTTTAACAGATATTGTTTGTCTGTTACCATAATCAATAAAAAATACATTACAAAATCCATCTTTAATAGTTTCTACTTTGGCCCGATAAAACTGTTCATCTTCGTCGAATTTTGCACAAACCAAACTTCCTACTTTTGGAATAAATGAAACATTCTCAGCTCCAGAATAAAATGTGTTTATTTCTTCTTGCATTCGGGATAACTCATCTGGATCAAGCTTTTCAAACTGAGCAAAAAAGGAACTTGCTGATTCAAATGCAGTAACAAAAACCTTTTCCGTATCTTTTACAGGAACAGTAGGAACTGTTAGGAACGTAGATTGTAATTTTTCATTTATTGATACACTAGAATTTTTAGAATACAAAGTTATACCATAACCAGAATCACCACTAACTAAATGTACATGTGCTAGCAAACATTTATCGGTGGTTAATTCTTCAAACATATCAAATGCATCATCTTTTGCTTTTGAATCTGATGGTATTAGAGTTTCATACAAATAGCATTTGTATGCCTGGGTTGGGAATTGTAATGCATCAGGACCAATATTTTTAATATCACTCAAATTTACATTATCATAATTACCAAAATCTACAAAGAAAACTTCAATATCATTCTCATGACTAACATTCACAATTTTTGCCCGATACCACAAATTATCTTCAGAAAATTTTACACAAACTGGTCTTCCAGGTGAACATTCAGATAATGGAATCGGGATGAAATTATAACCAGAATTAAGAATGGTAGAAATTGCACTTTGCTGTTCTTTAAAATGAGTTAACTGACAGTAAAATTCTTTTAAATCATTAACATAACTAACAGTTACTTCACATTTTGCACCTGGATTCAGTTTTTGTTGCATGTACGAGTAAGTTTGGGATTGTGTTAAGTCTGGACCTCTACTGATTAATTTTAAGTCTTGACCTCTACCGATCAATTTTACAACATAAGTATCAGGTGTACGGCTTAAGACAAAACATTCTAGATGTTCATAATTGATGAGACGTTTGAATTCATCAACATCTATATTTGTATCTTTTGGCAATGAACAACAAATAGCTTGTGCTGGTAACAGCATGAAAGATGGAGAGATAACCCTCAAGTCTTGTACCTCTTTTAATTCTGAGAAACCATAATCAACAAAAAAAACTTTACATCGATTCTGTTGGATCATCGTAATAAGAGCCCTATAGAAACATTGTTTAGATGACAACAGAGCTAAACAAGGAGTATTGACAACTGGTACTTTAAGTGGAGTTAAGCTTTCTCTGGGTAATCTGTTAATAGAATCCATGAGTTTCTTTAGTTCCATTTCAACTGCAGATAACTGGACATAAAATTTATATGCATTTTCAACACATGACACTTTAACCAAATGAGAAGTATTTATATCCATTCCATTCATCTTATAAGTTAATGGTGGTGGAGTGGGTGTTTCTTGTTTAATAAGAGCCAAACCACTATTAATCAACCTTTGCACAAATGCTTCATTCTCTCCTTTTTTGGCAACTCGAACAACAGGTAGGTTCAGACATTCAGAAACTACATAACATGATAATTTGTTAAACAATAAGTGCTGCTCACAAAAATTTATTGCATCTAATGACCATTCAGTTCCACGTGCTGGTATGACATCGGCTAAAATGCATTCAATAGCTTGCGGAGCAATTGAAAGTATCTGATCATCGACATTTCTAACATTTTGAACAGATACGATTTCTTCATTTCCGTAGTCCATCAACTGCACAACTACAGAAGAAAATGATTGAATAGCCAAAACGCGAGCACGACACCACTTATGTCCTTTAATCTGAGACTTCACGGCACATTTACATCCAGGAGGAATCTGTTCACTCCTCGAAAATCCAGGCGATGAATCTAGTTCTGATTTTATCTTCAAAAAGTGACTTTCCAAATTTTTTATAGTATCCAACGCATTTACTGGTAAAGCCCAAAACTTCAGAAATATTCCATCACCTTTGATACAAGTAATTACTAAATCTTTAGCTCCGGAAGAGCGATGTTGAGCCATTTTCGTTTAAAATACGTTGAATTTCAATACTTTAGAAATGATTTAAGATAAAAAGATAGATACTTTCCGGCTTGACATAGTTACGTTTCACACTCAAACAAAAAGAAAGTTCGTTAAGATTACAGTTAAAACTCCTTTGATGTTTTTTTTCTACAATTCCTTATAAAGCGAAGTTGAGTGGAATATATTTACACTATGGCAAGTAAACTTTAAATTGCTGTAGAAAATTTTGAAATAATTCTTAGTTTAATGATTCTTTTTACAGTACTTACACAGTTTCGGAAAATTCAAGGTCTTCAGAATGTTATGTTCCTGTACACAACACATTGTGTCAACGTTGGCTGGTATGCTCGAATAGACACACTCCTTACCGAAAATAAATAAAAACGTATCTTCCCTGAAGTTTTAAGATATCTTCCCAAAAGTTAGAAACTTCTAACTCCAGGTTAGTCTCTAAAGTTAGAAGATATCTTCCAAATTGTCAATCCTATATTACATTTGATTCCTGTTTGCGATCCTAAAATTTCTTCTTCTGCTGAAAGGCTAACAGTGCTTATTAGTAGACCTAGTACCAGGGCCCGACTTATAGAAATGGGGGCCCAGGGCAAACCCGTTCATCCGCCCTCATCTCACTCTGCTCTGCACAGGTGGTGCATACGGGGTGATTGTTATATGTAGTGATGCATAAACTACGGCCCGTGGGCCAGTTTTGCCCACAGAGCATTTTAAGTTGACTCACCAATGTAGTTAATAAAATAAAACTAGTTTAAAATAAAATAAAAAATTATAAAATAAGTAAAATTTAAAAAAAGTTACAAAAAAATCCTGGAAGATAAAGTGTATATTAGAATTTTATAAGTCCTTACCCGAGGAATTTTCCTGCCTAAAACAGAATGCAGCTGCTTATTCTACATTTTTTGCCCCCACTCACTTTTGATAACAAGCTCTCTAATGATACTGAATAAGTCAAAACTAAAAGAAGAAATTGTCGATAATTTAAAGTGAATTTTAGTCATAGGAATCATATTTTTAACTTGAAATAGCAGTTAATTTTGGGGGCCCGGGCGCTTGCCCTGTTTGCCCTGTCAGAAATCAGGTCCGGCCTGGTGCCCATATTTTCCCACAAAGTGGAGAAGCAGATAACTTTCCGCTTTTCTTCGCTTCCTTCTAATTATTGTTTTGTTTTATCTATTTCGTTTATTATTTTAAATCACTGTTTTATTTTTATCTTCTGTGTCTACTGCGATGCCTTCGTTCTCCGTCCGAACAAGCAGGCATTTTTAGAATTTTTATGTAAACAGTTTTGTTTCCTCCAGTGGACTAAAGTTAACTGCACTGAACTTATTTTCCTATTTCTGTCCTTGTCAAAGTCGGCTACCTTTTACTTTTCGGTGCATAGATTTTCACTTCAATTATTATTTTTAACGACAGAAAAGCAGATGCGTTTTCCTTAGAGTTGTTTTGTCAGGATGTGTTAGTAATATGAAACAAACTCAGAGGGTGTCTAGCAGGATCTAACTAGGGCGTGGCAAAGGTGCATTTGCCACAGGCACATCAATCCCAGGAGTGTCGTAACATGATGGAAATGGGGGCCGAAAGAGGAGTTCATGCCTAGTAGTATTATGGGAACCACCTTGTGTCCCCAAAACTTATTTCATGCCTTCCACCGGACGTTATGATTAAAGTCCAAATTTCGATTTAAAATGGTCAGGGTACATTTAAGAAAAAAGGGAATTGAAAAAAATCAAATGAAAGGGCATTTTTTTATAAAGTAAAAGGTCAATTTGGGATTATTTATCAAGAAAGTATATATAATAATGTGTAAAAACGGATTATGCCAAATCTCCCTGAAAAAAATATAGGGCGCAATGTAAATGTATTCTGAGAAGGGCAGGGTGGGAAGTCTTTTAACTCAAATCGTTCTACATTATTAACAATACTGTCAACTTAAATGACTCCCAAGTGGTTCCTTTACTCTAAATCCATTTTGGTCCCGGTGGTTTAACATTTTTAAAAAGTGGAATAATAATTGGGCAAATTCTTTGTTAAATGGATTTTGACATTGATAGATGGATGTAACGATTTGTAGCTGAATGAAGAATTGGGGAGGTATAAATACTGTAATCAACCAGCAATACAGATTTATATAGAAAAGATATACAGAAACTAAATTGACCAGGAAGCAAGATAAATGGACACTTGGGCCAGGCTGATAATCGGGTTAATGGGTTGGGATGAACATATGATTCATTCATTAGAAACAAAACTGATTAAAGAGCCATTCACCTTAAATAACCAACCTTCCCTTGAATCGATCTTTTTCTCTTTGAAGAAGGAATCGCACATCTGATCGGCAAAAGTATTCTAACCTAATGCTCTATTATTCTTGGACTAGGCTAGGTATTTTAACTAGTCATTAAATAAGCGTCTTATAATTTTAAACAGGGAAGGCATAATTCAAAAATCTTAAGCATAAAGAATTCATACAGATCTTCAAGCTTACCTTAATCTATAGTTCATTATCAGCCCAATGAAAGATTTATATAATAAAATTTTAAGTGACTGTTGTGACTAGAGAGAAGACCCAGGGAATCCAAAAGCCAGCACTGAGAGAGATAACGACGGTGCCAGTTCAGCTAAATCATCGCAAAAGAGTAGTTGCACATTCAGGAAAAGCTAGCAGCCTTCGACTATTTCAGATTTTTTGGTGAGTGTTTCATGTAACTGCCATATTTTTTGGTTTTCATAAGCAAATGTAAGAACTGTATGAACAAAAAGAAAGCGTATATCTTTAAACGCGAGAATGGATTCACTAAAAAAATTCTAGATTTATTTTTATCCTAAGAATGCTATCTTCCTAAAATAAAAAAGTGTGTGTGACAAATCAAGGATGTTGATTACAGTTGATTAACAGCTGATTAGAAATGACCGTAAATTAAACACTAAGCAATAAGGCGATTTCAAGCAGCAGGTAATATCTCAACTTATGACGCCGAACCATGGCCGAATGGTAGAGCGCTGCTCTTCGGAACCAGAGTTCACGGGTTCGAATCCCGCTGCTGGCATGGATGTTTGCAGCCGTTCGGAATCGGCTTTAAACTGTAGGTCCCGGTCTCATTAGCCCTCGTGTGCAAAACAGTAAACCGTAGCGCTCCAAACCAAACCAAACCAAACTCAACTTATGACAATTAAAGCTTTAGTTTTAAATGGAAAGGCAATTTATTGTTTGCCTATTGGTTGTTGTAAACATGAAAATGAATGGGAAGGGCATTATAGAAGTTCGTGACGTTGCGCGAAATGGCTCTATTGCATAACAGTTGATTAGAAATAACCGTAGATTAAACATTATGCAAATGAACCCAGTGAGACCCTGTGATTGATTTTGCGATTACCTCTAATTCGCTATCATTAAATGAGTAGTTAATATCGATAAGACATCTTTTAAGAGGATAATTTTTTTTAAGTACTTAACACTTGATATTAGTTATCTCTAAATTTTGTTGAAAAGTAGAATATTCTTTTGTGCAAGCTCTAAACAACTCATTTGTTGCCACACCTCTTGACTTGTTCTCGCGTCAACAGTGAACTGAAAATTGTACAGAAAAATATACATTTGGTAGCAGTAAAGGTTGAAAAACGATTAAATTTGACATTTAATTCTTTAATGGTTGAATGAGTTGAGTGTTTTTTTATAGTCTGTGGTGCGAGGATTTTTCTGGCGCAATAACTTATTAGAGTGATGATAGCTCTTTCAGAGTCATAGCTACTGGGTACTTTGAAACACAATGATTTCAATGGTCAACTATCAGATGAACTAGCATATAGCCGTCATATGACGGGATCAGTAAAATTTTTAATATTCCAGAATTGTTAGCTCACTCATAGGGTATATGAGGCAGGTAAAAAAAATGGGTTTTTTTTTTTGGCTGAGAATTATCTTGCAGCAAAAAATAATCGTTGATTGAATTTTAAATTATCACATACGTACCTAATCTATTATTTAAGAGAAATATAAAAGAAAATTAATTACGTAATATATAAGTTCAGTGATAAAACGTGTGAAAATAATGCGACGATATTTAAATAATTTAAAATAAGAAATGATTAAATGAGATGGTTAAAGGAATGACGTCATAATGATAGAAAAATGTTTTTTTTCATCTATTTATTCTATAATAAATTGATAGATTTAATCGCCTG